>MU266384.1:0-139161 GCA_021014945.1 Leucogyrophana mollusca | reverse complement strand
AACGCGAAAATTCGACTAAGTCCAAAACTTGATTTGGCGGGCCTGCCAAAACCTCTACCAATTCGCCCAGGCTGTCTACAGTTGACGCGGCTTGCCCGGCTCATACAAACTCCGCAACACAACCGGGCTTGCCGCTGTCAACTGTAGATTGCCTGGACACGAGGCTAACGGACGCCACAGTCTATTGTTTGTTTGGCAGGAGTCTTATAGACAAATCGGGTAGTGACCTCTCATTCATCCAACGTCTGGTTTCGCTCTTCATTGCCCGGCTTCGTGGTTCGCTGCAGTTGCCCTTGCTGGACCTTGTGTTGGGTTGCATTCATTATCCCAAACCCGGTTCTACTGCGTTGCATATTGTTGAGAAGACTCGACTTCACCCGGTTGCAAATCGTCCAGGTTACTAAACACTATGGACGACGCAGTTATCGAAGATGAGAAGAAGCCATTTGACGCGGAGGGAGCCCACGAAGAGGAAACACAACCTGATCCGGATGAAGAACTCATACTGGACAAGGGTAATGGTCGGGTGTGGCTTGTCAAGGTATGTGACCTTGAGGTTGTCGTGTTCATTCGGATTCCGCCCTTCGCATGGTCCGGTGGTCTTATTGTTGTGTTGTATCAACTCTGCAGCGCAATAGCAACGAGTTGGATATGTTTCACTCTCTGCAACTCTGTTTCCTTTCCTAAACCCAAATGTCTAACTTGGCCGAAATCACTCTTGTCAAGATACCTAAACACCTCATGGCCCGATGGGCTACCATTGACGCTGAGGACGTTCACCTCGCAACCATTCGTGTTTACAATAAATCTACCAGCGCAAATGGCAAATCCCCACGCATATTCCTTTTC
Organism: Leucogyrophana mollusca; assembly: GCA_021014945.1. Classification (NCBI taxonomy): domain Eukaryota; kingdom Fungi; phylum Basidiomycota; class Agaricomycetes; order Boletales; genus Leucogyrophana; species Leucogyrophana mollusca. The sequence goes on along the minus strand of MU266384.1, from coordinate 138,312 downwards.
CTTCCACCTGATCCTAACAACCCTACCCCCCGAGGCCCCGACCTACCGACGTTCCTGCCCAATGCCGCACACATTCCCGCAGACGAAGGAGGGGTGGTAGACAGGTACGAACTCGACATGGTCAACGAGGATGTGGATAATCAAATCGTCATCGCCGAGCGTCCGAAGGACCCTGCCTCTCTGCCAAGCTCGTCGAGAGGTCCTCGACCTGCGCACAACTCACGGGCGCGCACCACAATACTGACCGGGCGCATAAAGCACGAATGTAACCTGCGCCCCCTGTTCACCGAATCATATCGGAAACAAATGCGGGAACGCAGTCGCGCATACAATACACCCAAACGACAAATTCGAATGATAGAGGAGGCAGGTGTTAGTGGCGGTCGTGGCGGAATCAATAGGCTCAGCAGCGGTGTCAACTCAGGATCATTTGCTGGTTTAATTGTAGTGCTCTATCCTTGTGTTCTCTTCGTCCTATTCACACGCGCTTTACAGCATTCAAAGCCAAAACCAGCAAAGGGGGCGTTCGAGCGCATGGCTCGTATGCCACGGAACCAGTTGCTCGACTTACTATTCACCCTCTTTCGCGAGCAGCCCCGATGGAGTATCAAGCCGCTGCGCGAGCGTACACAGCAACCAGAAGTTTATCTTAAGGAGGTACTTGGCGAGATTGCGACACTCAACAGGAGTGGTGAGCACAACGGTACATGGGAACTAACAGACATCTTCCGTCAAGATGGGGTCAGCCTATATATATATATCGTTATCTATTGCTAAAACCGGTTGCAGGTCAAAGGAGAAGGTGTACCTGGCCCGAGTTCTTTGACGGGAAGCACGACAGGCGACGTGGCTATGGCAGGAATTGACGGCGAAGACGATGATGAAGACGACGACGACGAGGACGACGACATGGAGGAGGTCTCATGATACTTTCTCATTCTCTTCGTAAACGCTAAGCCTTGATAGCCTATCTCCATGTTTTTGCTCACCAGCCCGAAAGAACTATCGATGGTGGTCCCGCCACGGTTCCTTAGCGCCCAACAACATATCAGACGCGAGTCCTGGGTGGGATAGAGATTAATATCATGTACCAACTCCTGGGTGAATTCAACATCCAACATGCATGGACATCTCTTAGTGCCTCCCAAATATCAGTAGGACCAAGGTTCGTACCTTCATCTTGTCAGAAGTGTGTGCCGGGTCTGCCGACACGCACCGGACTCGCCACTCCAGTTCCTCTCGATCTTCGCAGCTGTTAGCAGGTCAAATGTCAGCACATGGTGCCAGCGAGCCATCCCTGCTAAACACACCGAGCGTTGATCGCGGAGTTGTAAAACACCCTCCATCGGCGACCACAATGACAATGCCTACGGCCTTTCTTTTCCTCTTCCCATGACCTTCCCACCTCTACTAGGTGACGCACAGGGTAGGTATAGAGTCCATCTCGTAGGTAACAGCGGTGAGCTACTCTTTCGTGATACTCCAGAGTACCGCCTCATGAACCGACCGTAGGAGTGGGCAAGGTAAGTCAGCCTCATGCTTCAACAGCCCCAGAACACCCTGTTTTGCTCAGCAATTGAATATGGATTAGTCAACGGTTGCGGCTTACCTCTCCGTCAAACTCAATGTCCCTCATGTCTCTCTCGACCCACTCTTCTGGGGCCCAGGTTGGGCCAAACCGACAGAGGATGAATTCCGTGAGAAAGTCGATGCTGCGCTTGCACAGGACCCTCGTGGTTGGATTGTTGATGGAGACTACGGCATGCTTGGCTCGCTCATCGCCGACAGCGCAACGGATGTTATCTGTATGTCCTTATAATGCATCAAGCTTCATCCGCGTTGGCATTGACTCGCGGGTATTCTGCCGGATCTATCAGGGCTTGACCCGCCAATGATGTTATACCTTCCTCGTCTGCTCTGGCGCACGCTCCTTCGTCTCTTTGGGATAATCCCAACCTGTAGCCCAGGTTGTGACGAGACATGGGGTGAGGTGTTGTCTAGGAAGGGTATAGTATGGTTTTGCATATCCAATCATGGTATCTGCAAGCGGAAATACGCAGAAGCCTATCGTCGAACCAATCTTGATGCCGGCGGAAACATGCGACGGCTGGACGAATGGAATGGGGATCTGGATAGATGGAAAGCGGAAGTCGAGGATATGATGCGGCAAAAATGAAGGGCATTTTCGGCGGGGCTGTGGTTGTAAAATACAACTGCTATAAGACAGCGCTGTAAATCGACACACTCGTTTCACATACATCATGCATTGTCTAGCCAAGGTCCTTCCAGTTTCCAGATGATAATATAATGTGGTTGAGTCACTGGCAGGCGCTTATCGCTGCAATAAACTCTGGGTTCGACAACGAACAAGGCAGTGTGAGCACCAAGTATTATGTACTTGACTATCGGACACTTGGTAATGAATGACGTGAGGTGCGCCGACGGCCACGATTTGAACTTTCTAGCATCATGACGGGTTGACGACCCACTGGTGACCGAGCCACAACTATACGTGCCGCGACTTGACGACGTTTTCGGAGCCCACCGTAACATGAAGTTCAGTCTCACTCAAACCCAGATTCACTGTTCACCATGTCGATTCCTGCCCACCGCCAACTCACATGGGGATGGGCATTTCGGGGAGGAAATAAAACATTTATTTCGGGTCTCCGCGAATTCGCGAACGTGCTAATTCTGTTCTAAACAGAACTTCTCGTAATTCATTGGCCAGAAGACGGGCTCGTGTAACGCCCTCCCTGACAAAACCCTGAGGACGTACTAATCGCATCGCACCAGAATAAAAAGAGCTCCATCATGAAAATCCCTCCGCTTCCTCCCCCGATTGCTCTCTTTGCTCTTCCCGCGTTCTGTCCTCGGTGTGGAGAACAGGTTTGATTTGAAAATGGTGACTCAAGCTGGTATATCGTAGGTTTATGATCGCCTGGCCTTCTTCATTTTTGCCAATTGGTCCTAGACTTGGGCCGATGCTGGTGGGTTTCGCGCTGAACACGATACTATATGGTGTCATGGTGACCCAGACGCTCGTGTACTTCTCAAGCTATAAGAGGTGTGATTTTCGAGCTCGTTCACGAGCACGCTTCGAACCAAACTTTTACTCCTGACAGTGATGGGCGGTGGATCAGATTATTCGTACGCCGACGCTTGTTGCGATTCCAGTCCATCTACTGACGCGGTACAGGTTACATTGCTCCTCCTGGCAGATACTACGAATGTAGTATTCGAATTTGTGTATCTGTACGATACCCTCATCACGCATTTTGGTATACCACTGGATGAGACCTTCGTTTTATCTCAAATCTGACACACATCACAGGCGATGATTCGCGCCTTTCGGAAGCAAATTGGGGTAAGTGTCTACACCACTGGTCTGTCCTGTGTAACCCATCCCTACATCCGCAGTTTTCTCCACCGGTGGGTGTTCCCTTCCATCAACGTCTCCGTGCGACTCAGTGGAGGCCGGTTTCCAGTTCCTGCGATGACGGTATCTTAATTCGCTTCACCGGGTAGCGAGAGGATTTTACTAACTGTTGTTCAGGGTATCATTTCCGCGCTTGTACAACTTTTCTTCGCCTGGAGGGTCAGCATTCTCACCGCAAGTACATGGACAGTGTATTTAATAGCATCTCTCGCTGTTGCTGGCATGCGTAAGGGATCGCCGTGATTTGTGCAGTGTTTTCCCTGATGCCTTTTCTTCAGTTTGTGCAATAGGCACAGCGATCGCCATCAACGCGGTTCCTGTCTTTACCCAGTTCCATAGATTTCAGGTCATTGTCATTATCTGGCTGGTTTCTGCGGCCACCGACAATGTTCTCATCACGATATCGCTCGTTCGTTCACTGGTGTGCTGTCCTTTTGACGCTGCTTGGGACAGGGTTTTGATTTGATATGAGGCAGAGAGAACACAGGACCGGATTTGCGGACACTGACAACATCATCAAGAAAATCATACGATGTGCGCGTATCTAGCTTTGGCGATGATTGGTTGACGCTGAGCCACTTTGGTGTATAGTGACGGTGCACACAGGCCTTCTCACCGCCATCTGGACATTGATTGATCTGACGGCTTATCTAGCTCTCGTACGTGTATTTATTTTACCCTGGTTCTTACTACTAATCGCAACGTTCTATAGACGGACGGCCTGTATGTCATGCTCAATTCTCTATCCGCTTGTCGTGCTCACCTCTTTTCCTTAGACATCTCATATTCAACTTTTCGCTCTCGAAATTCTACACCAACTCCCTGCTGTCGACTCTAATATCACGCTCTCGCGAGTCGCATCATGACGACTTCACAGTCGTAGATGGTGCGGGCCAAAGAGGGGTACGTTCAGGCCGTTTTTTTCGGGTATTCATGCCACCAGCTTCCTTCGACTGACGGAAATTTGTATCGAAATAGGCAGACGTGATTCAACTAGGAAGTAGAGCGGATGTAAGATGCCCCCGTTTGTCCCCTCAGCCGAAAAGTATTAACCCTTTCATTGCAATGCCCAGACGTCCCCTTCAGGTCGGGAATCCCAACAATTTTTTGGCCCGATTGAAGTCGAAAAGCTGGACGATCCCCCATTAACCACTTGCAATGCCGTTTGATTTGTTTGGAGCTCCTTGTTTCCGTCTTAACCCTCTACAATATTCACGGCTATCGACGACAGGTGGAGGTCTTCGCGATGGGACGCGGAGAATAGACTGCTCACTGCACAACGAACACTGTACCATGCACATGAATGTATTCTATCCAATAGTACGCAAATATCAGGGCTTAATCAATCGACACTGAAGTTAGTGCCAAAACCCTGATCAAAAACGGATATATTTACTGCCAGTTGGGCCGCTGAACCCTTTTCATTCAAACCATAGAAGGCGTTGTGGTATCCCGTAGTGATTCTGACAGTCGATCTCTATTGAAACCCAACGAATGATCTCGACGTTGATTGAGCGGTTGTAAGTGCGGCCCATCGATCTAGATCCAGCAAGAATTAATATCATCATACATACATTCGCAAGTACGCTACGGCGTGGAGTCTTTATGCAAAAGAACAACTCGCGACGATTTCTTCCTGTTGATTGTGAGTCACTCCTAGCCTTCAGCGCCAGTACGTGGGGGTGCTGCCGTGTGCTTTGACGATCCTGCAGGCCTCGTCCAACGCCTGCAGCACATCTTCCGGCAGTGGCCCCTTCTCGCTGTCCGCGCAGTTCTGCTCCAGCTGGGCAGCACTGCTCGCCCCGAGTATAACTCCGTCCTCAGGTGTGAGGATAGAGTGATGCTGAATCCATCTCAGTGCAATCTCAGTAAGCCTGAGACCGTGCTTATCCTACCGTTGCGATCGATTGTTAGCGGTTGCTGATATGGATGTAACACAGTACGTGTCGACTTACTCCAGCACCTTTGACGAGCTCAATTGCCTTCAGGTAGCCTTCCTGGAGGTACCGGGCGCGGTACATCTTCCCCATCGGAGAAGAAGGGTCGAACCGGCCTCCCTCTGGCGCTGCTCCTTCGATAGATAGCACTTTGCCAGCGAAGAGTCCACCACTGCGCAAAGAATCAGCACGGTGAAGGAAGCCAATGGCTCGGCACCTTACGCCAGAGGGTTATAGCACACAAGCCTCAGCCCATATTTTCGGCAACAAGGCACGAGCTCTGGCTCGATTTCTCGTGTGATCGCATTATACATACTATTCCAAGCACGTCAGCATGGCCTCCGAGAAGCCAGCTGTCACGTACGCTTGGTAGATTTTAGGCTGCACCCAGCCGTTCGCTTTGCAGATCCCAACAACTTCAGCAACCTGTCATCGCAATGTCAGCTTATTACGCGACAAGTGCAGACATACGGACCTCCCAGGCGGCGAAGTTACTCAGACCAAAGATCTCGCTAAGGCAAGGTGAGATCCAGTCCTCATAAATGAAAGGACTGTCTTACAATCGCCCTTCTTGGTAGAGTTTATTAACTTCGCGGGCAGTGTCTTCGAAAGCCACGCTGCGGTCGGGCGCGTGCAGATAAAGAACACGGACTTTGTCGCGTTTCAGATACTCCAGAGATTTAAGGAACGTTGATCGCAGTGCCTCTGGCTTGTGGTCCCCCGCATTAACAGGATACACTCTGTTGGCCAGAAAACCACAACGGTCAGTTGCCAAGTCCGACGTGTAGAGGACAACCGCACTTTGTATCAAGGGTAGAATTCTTAAGATCCAGAGTTTCCAGCACCTCAAGCGAAAGCGATTAGCTATTGGGTTGTGTCAAAAAGGATGCTGTTTCAAATACTTGTTCCGTGGTTCCCTCTGCATACATCCGTGCAGTGTCTAGCTCGGTATGGCCATGTTTGAAGAAGACATCCAGGATCTCTTGGCAGTCGGCTTTGCTAGAGGTGCGCACACCGTTCTTCCCCTCGAAGCCGAAGGTCATAGTACCCTTCGCAATATACCATAAGTGACCTCAGATCATTGCTAAATAGTTGTGTTACTCACGAAGAGAAGAGGGATGTGGGTAGACATGATACGTGTTTATACTATTGCGTTGTAGTGTGCAGTTGAAGGGCTATGGTGTGGGGTAGCTTGATGGTCCCAGGATCCATTAGATCTACATAGTTATACACTGAATCGCAAGCCTGGCCCTGGATTAGTCATGTCGTATGATGAAACGGAGTGGTCCTGCGCGAACCGGTATCATGCGGTCTCCTTCGGAGGCCCTTGCAGGTCCGACTGACAGTTATCTAATAAATGACACTGGCCAGTTATTGGGTCGGTGGGTGAATGGTTTATCACCTGTGATCACCTGTGATCACTGTGACCAATGGCACTGGCTATCCTTGTTATGCTACCATATAGGAGACCGTGCCCGGGTTGGTCATCCTTGTGGCATCATTGACAAGATAACGATTGATTACATGAATGGACCGACACTCAAGCTCAGGCCTCAGTTGTCGGATGGATGAACGGAGCGCGGAACTGTAAGCTGCAACTGCAACTACCAGGTCCTAAGGACACCGTATGTGTCGCTTCTACAGCCTGGACAAAACTGAGCAGGTGATCACATTGTCACAGCAGTACAGCTACGATACAAGCACACAAGCAGTCACTGAGCGGTGATATAATATAGTAAGTAAAGGAGAGACCATCGAAAAATACCTATGGCTACAACGACCTGGCAATGTACATTCTATCGGACGAGGGATGTATGAACCATCAGTCATCGGGGGCCGCGTCGTGCCTCATTATCTGTACCATCCTGATGTGCCATCCCAGACACGCTCATGATGTATGTTCCCCAGTCGCCAGGCCTAGAAATCATGTTAGCGACCAGCTAGACGAAGAAGAAGGTCACTTACCCAAATCCTGTGGGTGCATTGGACCACATAGCGATTGTATCGGGATCCATAGAACTCTGGGCACCGGGCATCATAGGTTGTGTATTCAACGACTGCAAAGCTTGAGAGCCGTGACCGTTCGAATACTGAACCTGGCCAGAAGAGTTCTGTCCAGGGTGATATTGCGTTGCAAATTCACTCGCCAGCTGCTCGTAGAACAGCTCATCCATGGTGTAAGGCGCCGTCGGCACAGGTGGATGCTGGTAGTCTTGCGAGCCGGATCCATTTGCTAAAGTCGATGGGCGATGTTGTTGCATCATGGAGGTATTTGCCATCGGGGAATACCACACACTTTGTGTGGAGTCGAGCGAAGGAAAATCCCCCTGGCCGTGCAGCGGAAGGCTTCCAAGTTCGTTACTGTACACAGGAAGGGAAAACGAGTTAGTTGGGGGCAATGACCGCTGCTGCTGCAACTGCACATCGCGAGAGACACGACGAGATCCTGCGATGTTCCGAGAAACCTCTGGCAGCGAAACGGTGGACGGGGCAGCCGAAACAGCCGACGCAGGACTGTTAGAGTCGGAGTCACGATCGCGCTTTACTGCGCCGGTGGGACTAGGCTGTGGGAGTGGTAGATCTCCCACTGATGCGAGCTCATATAGCACGTCCCTGCGAACTGTAAGCATGCCACAATACACTGGGCCGAAGGTGACACTTGCCATAATCGCCCAGCTGTATGCCAGCTAGAGAACACAGACAATACCGTGCGTTAATGAACGATACTCTTTGCTTAAGAGGAGATCCGACATACCGCCCCTCGCACGCTTTCAGGACCGACATGCATTTGTGAACGTCCGCCATCTCTTTAGCGGGGTCTGTCGAAAGGCCTGAACGCTTACCGCCCCATATGTTGAGCAGAAGAACAATGCCCGCTGTAAAAGCAGACATCTACGAGTCCCGCAAATGGACAGCGGTTATCCAGTGATGAGCTGTACGATGCCATAGTATGCCGCACCTGTAGGTATGGGACCGCTTCACCTGTACGTCGGCGGTAAATGTCAATGACATGACTGCATGATCGGGCGGCATTCGTGCAAATAGCCAGTGATGGGAAAGAGAGGGGTGATGGTTTACGTGGCGAAGGAATGAAAGGCCGATGGATAAGAATTTGCAAATGATAGTAGCTGGCGTACAGACAACAGGACTGCAGGAAAAAGGGTGTCCTCTCTCTGTTTGGGTCCCATCGCACTGTTGTGGAGGAGGAAGTCATGGACATCAAACCGAACTCATGTAGACTCACGGTGATCAGGCACAGCGTCAATCCATTTGTTGAGCGCAGAGTCAAGTTCTGCTACGATATGCTGTTCCCACTGTTGTCCGACGAAGCCTAGTAGAACTCTTGACTTATTGATGGAATACTACAACAAGTTAGATTGGCAAGCTCTGCTTGTCAAGAGACAGATTGGAACGTACAATGGTCCGCAAGGCAAAGGCGAGGATGTGGTTCAGCTTCAGGAAGTTAACAAAGTACGACATCGAGGACGGCTTGTCAGGGGGCTGTCTGAAGACCTTCTCTGGATCTGGATGTTCCCAATACTCGTCATCGCATTCGATAGGCAGGTCGAGGTCGAAGCTATGTGATTGTTAGACAAGGACATAGTGGTCATAAACGACGGACTGACTCTTCGTCCTGGATGGCACAAGGTCTTCCTAAAGAGGAACTCATCAGTCTGTCTAGGGTCACAAGGACCCTGCGTTTAGGAGTGAGTCACAGGTCTACCACACTCGCTCCCAGCAGACCTACCAGAAAGCACGCTTCCACAGTTCATCATCGACTGTGAGTACCGAAGAATAGACTTGGCGCCTATGGGCACCGACATCTTGTGCCAGACGGATACCTATACCGACTATCGTCCAGCACGCTTGTGGAGCGGAAGTTCCCTGCAAGAAGAGCACAGATAGCTAGGCAAAAACTGAGCCCAAGGATTGTCATGAGTTAACGACGACTCTCACACAATAGACTTGCAGATCCTCTAAACATGGTGGACCGAGCAGGGTTTTGCGAACCATCTGCACCTGTTCGAAATACTTCCAACCGGCTGAGTGCTGTGAATTGTGCCCTTCTAGGAAGACCCGAGGGTCATCAGAGAAGCGCGCTCCGACGGCACACACCAGAAGATATACGGCCCCAAAAGACGAATGATGCATATGTGCACCTTGCGCGATTTTCCGTTCGAAAGTAGGGCGATGCAAAAGCGGGGTTACAATGTTTACGTGGGCAAAGTATAGTTCGACAAGAGAGGCGGCAAGATCCTCGTCGGGAAATGTATACTCTGGCTCAACTATATTTTTGGCTGCTAGTTCCCACTTGTGAAAAGTTGAGGAAGTGAGTGCAAAGGGTAACAAAACCCGACCTACCGGGAAACAGTTTTCGTATTCCGGCCGTCTGGCGCGCAGGATGTCCTGTCGCCGTATGTCCTCGTCGCCTGTGTATTCTTTCTTGAGGTCGATGGCTTTCTGAATCAGCATTATCCCGCTCGATTTGCCGAAGAATCGCATCTGCATGGGAGACAGGTTCATATTCTGCAAGCTTTCCGTTAAGCGGACGGTAATCATCTCCTCGTCGTCGCTTGGCACTACATCCTCGGTTGGAGTGGTCGAGGCAGGGAAAGCGGAGGTGGAGGGAGCATTCATGACATGGGTTGTTGATGTGCTCATGGCACCCTTCGGATTTTTGTCCCTGCTGGGTTTGGGACCCAGCTCCTGGCTAAAATCAGCATCCGGGCAAACCTGTTGACCATAAGTAAGAGTACGGAGACCGGCGACCGCAACGTGCCTGTCCAAGAAGCTTCTCCATCTTCTCAAGCCGGATCTCCAGACTCTCGACGTAGCTGGAGATAGTCGATGGACAGGTGAGTTCATCTCTTCGAGATATTTGACAAGTTGCACGAACCCTTTTGGAGGACCACGCTTCTGAAGGAGTAAGGCAGTCAGGAACCAATACCCGGGGCGGCCATAAGCGTTCTTGTTGGGTTATGAAATTGAAGACTTACCTTCGCTGCTTCGTTATACGTGCATTCAAAGTTGTACGCTATGCAATTCGAGCACTGGTTCCCTGGCATCTGACTGCCATCACCTTGATAGTACAGTCAGCACCGAGTACGACGGGCTCGGATCTGGGGCTTACATCGAACTGCAACATAGTCAGTCGACATAGAGTCATTGAGACCCGACAGAAGACGTACTTTTCTTTCGTCGACAAACATCGCATGCCCTCTGCACTCTCCTCTTTTTCGATCCTGGTGCAGAGTTAGCAGTATCATGAATGTCGTTTTCGTTGAAATCGTCTTCAGCAGACGACATGTCTGAATGAATGTCGAATGAACTGGATCTAATGGATGGAGTAAGTGGCACTATCGAGATTAAAAGGTAGTTGACACACCAAAGTGACGAGTTGCGGCGGCGGCGGTCAGAAGTATTTATGGCTTCCCAACGGGAACTTGAAGCGCTCAAGCAGCTGCCGGTGACTGCGATGGTGTTCGTAAAGCCGTCGGCACACCACCTGGGGGTGAGAATTCGGGTGAAAGCGGTTTCCAACGCAGTAGTAATCTCCTGATTATTATAAAAATACCAGTACGCCTACGGACAACATGTGGATTCTGCTGAGGACAACTAGACCCACACCTTGACCTTGCGCAGCACCCCTGGGCGATAGAGTGGCGGCGCAAGTACTTCACCGAGCCCATTGAACCGAACCCACATCGATCCGGCCGGGGCTCCAGTCTCTCTTCGGACATCCACCTTGTAACTTAAACTACAGCGATGCAAATGGCTCGATTGAGTATGCTATACTGAAAAAGACTAACTGAATGATTATATACTATGGTGGCTAGTGTTACATCGTAGCTGAACAGCGCGATTCGAATGATAACAACGACGAAGTGAAATCGAGAGATGCAAGTATGATGTGTGGAGTTGCAACAGGAGTGGCGGTAGGGGACAGCAAGCGTGAGGATAGCCGAAGCACTCACCGCCACTGCAAAGCACGGTCGGGAAGAAGGTGCATGCGATATGATAAGGTAAGACCATAACAAATATACCACCATGAAAAGAGACAAGGACAGCAAACCTGATCACCCAAGCGAGATCAAATGATAGAGGATCCATACGTGGCACACATAAAAACCCACTACCACCCTGAATAATGGTAGTCGTCCGCCCAGCTGCGATTTCGTGCCATTGCCTTTCGCTTTCGTTCGTCCTTGTCCTCCGCTTCCGCGCTCTTGGTGGTGGAAGAATGGTTACCGGCCGCACCGCGAACTTCTACGCCACTATTTGACGACGTTAATGGACGCAAGCCGCCCAACGGGCCGCCATTTGTTCTTCGAGCACCCGCTGCTGGATTGTTGGTGCTACTGACTTGACGTTCCCAAAGGAGCTGTCGTCTCATACTCTCTGACAGTTCCGTTCGAAGCATCCTCCGCCGAGTTGTGCGCGGCGTCATCGGTGGTGCGGGGGCAGGAAGATTGTACGGATGACCAAGCGGGATTGGTGCAGTTGCTGCAGGAGCGAGGGGCACAGCTGCGGTCTCCATAGCTTGCTGGGCCAGCTGCGAGGTCGCGCTTTGGTCAGAACCACGTCTGCTCATGAGCGCTTGCAGCTTCTGCTGCGCCACACTTCGAGATACCTGGATCTTATCGTCATTATCGTTCTCCTCTCCACTGTCCTCCTCCATCTCCTCCTCCCTGGGGCGGCCCTTCGGACGATATCCGACTTTCTCGCGATCCTTTGTGTTGCCGTTTGGGACGGGAGGTTTCGAGGAAACCGTCATCGCGGTGAATTGAGATGCTAGTGGCAAAGCGGCAGTGCTTTTGCTTGTCTGTAGGCGCGATGGCGCAAAACCACTGCTGCTTCGCTGAGGAGCATGGTGAGGTAACTGGGTGATGTCATGCGACGACTGGCTCGTTCGATATGGATGATTTGGTGGGAAAATTTGTGGGGGAGGATTCATGAGCTGCGATAGAAGTCCAGACTGCGTCCGATTGAGGTTAGAGTACGAGCGTTTGGGAACCTTCGCGAAGAGGTCCCTCTGTCGTTGCGCCTCCAAAGCGGCCTCCCGCAGACGATGCTCCTCTGCCTGCTTCTGCTTCTGTTTAACCTTATCTTCTGCATCCATCTCTTCTGAGGCCCATTCTGAATCGTCGGCGTCCGTGGTCTCGTACTCTTCCGATGATGTACTGGCCACAATGATCGTCTTTCGTTGATACCCATTAGTTGCAGCAACAGGTGGCGGGCTGGGAAGTCGAGGGTGAGGCTGAGCCACCGTCGACGGCCCTCTGACAGGTGCAGGAGCATGTGATGGAGGTGCGTTAGACGAAGGTCCATTCGTTGAGCTGCTGTTGGCCCCTTTCGAGCCATTCGACGACCCTGAGCCAATGTTGAACATGGCACGAGGTTTGCCGCCACCCTCTTGGCCTGACGATTTTCGCTGTGCGATAATCGGAGGAACGTGTCGCGTCGAATGTGTCCGTCGTGCCATTGGTCGTACAGCATGCTTCCCACCTTCTTTACCCCTCCTTGACTTCGACGACCGCTCGCTCCGCTCTTCGGTGTCGGTGATACTCTTCATTTGGCTCGACGCCACGCTGCTAACCTCGAAGAAGTCCGATGGGGACTTTCCACTCTCCAAAGATCCGTTGCGCTCAGGCGATGCTTCTTCTGGCGATTGCTGCAAGAAAAATCTGCGATCTGAGGCCTTAGTGGAAGGTTCGTCGGCGGACCGGACCGGAGCTGATGGGGATGAAGGGCCCATGGACGATGGTGGGTCGTGACGGGGGGCTGTTCTCATCGACGAAAGCGCAGGGGGAGGCAGCGGCGGTAATAAATACGTCGATGGTGGCTGCGGGGCCCCCGGTCGATCATTGTGTAATATTGGGGTCGTCGGGGGAGTCGGATGTGGTGTCGGGTTAACAACGACTACGCGAGGAAAGGAGGTCTGAGTTGAAGATGGCGACGATGGTAATCGTACAGAGGGCACCTGAGGCTGCTGTGGTTTTTGACGCTCGCCAGGTAACGCCCGTGGAGCTCCAAGTGAGTTGGTGGGCTTCTTACATACAAGTACGGTTTGCGGTAACATATCAATAATCATGCGACCGACGAACGAGGAAGGCTTTCCTGGGCCACCGGGCGAGCTGAAGGGTGCCGATACCGTGGACTGAAGCGGCGATATTGACGGCCGCTCGTCGTCAACGTGGCTGGCAGTGGAGGTCGGAGATGGCGCCTGCTGATAGCACCCCGACGGTACATGGTGGTTGAGCAATCCTGCATAGAAGCACGGCAGAGTATCATGCATGAGCACGACCCATTGGGAGGGAGGGATTGAACAAAGCTCACCATCAGCGACCGAGACATTTGCGCAGGTGGTCGAGGAAAAGAAAGGTGAACGGCCATCACAGTCAGTCATCACAGACGATGACGAATCCGGGGTTAACGGGTGATACGCTTGCTGCTGCGACTGGGACAACTCTCGATACCATAACCGCCAGGATATGTTCTCCAGTCGACGACCGTCCTGAAGCGATTCTTTGCACTTCGTAAAGACTACAATGACAACAAACTGAGCGGTGTAAATCATATGGTGCGGTAACGAATCACTCACGCGTCCAAAGTCCCGAGAGTGCTTCACGGCCTTCGAGATCCCTCACTGCATCGGTGGTCACAGATAGCACAGGAGCGGGGAAAGTTGCGAGCATAGAGATATTACAAAAGCAGGAGAAGCAGGAGATGAGACCGCTATTTGAAGGGATATTATCTCCCTTCGAATGGTGAAGAAGACAAGCTAAAAGCCACGCTAGTGCACAAGAGATTCACGGGACTGTCCAGGTTGAAACAATCACAGGTTCCTGGATGGTTCGCGCACCGGAACAACCCAGATCAGGCGTCAAGTCTCAGGTCGAATATAGGCGGCAATTCGAGGGTCGGCGAGTCGGTGGGCTGATTGGCGGCGATGGCTGAGGGCCCGTGCGGTGCGTTGAGGTGAGAGAAAAGGATAATTACCACCAGGACGTGAGTCGGTTGGTTGTCCACCCGATTTACAAAATACCCTGTGAGTTACTGTGCGGGCCGACTGCCAACAAATATTACCTAATACAGCACATTGACATTTTGAAATTTATTTATTTCGCCACATGTTACCGGCATTTGGATAACTCGTGGGCCAACACTTTCCTGCGATACTGTGCCCTGGGTCATGTGGGGTAGTCACTTGGCTCATTTCTGCTGCTCCCCGTTGTACTAGCACACGAATTCACGTAAATTTTCTTCCCGCACCACCTTGCTAACTGAAGTGGGTGCATACTGCACAGCTCGGGCTGTAAAGGTGGCAACTGTCACTCTGGCGAAACTCGGACTCGGGCACCAACGATGTCTTATTTTACCGATTCGCCGCGTGTTGTTGCCCAGGCCGACCGACCCATGTAAGGTCTAGATCAAATGAGATATGGTTGCGACACACTGACAGTCCAGCAAATTATGAATAAGATGCAGCGAACAAGAGCAAGTCGTCAGTGAGGTGAATACTTCAAGTAGATGGAGCACAAAAAGCCGGAAAGATGGGTGTCAGAGATCCTGAAGTACCGGGATACGATGGATCGCGAAAACGGAAAACTGCAAGACTACCGCAATTCGCAGCGGGTGGGGAAGAGCTGTTGTGCTGATTACCAGCTTGGAGTAAGTATCGCCGCAGGTTCTGGATATAATAGGTACTTCAAGGCAGAGGTATGTTATACATGCAACAGCATGCGATATATCTCCGAGCGGGGCTAATTTCTCAATTCCCTCGATCGGTGGCTGGCACAGAAGGGAAAGCTCACCGTTCTGGTGTCTACAAAGGCAATCCGCTGAGCGCCGAGTGCACTGGAGATTGGCGTGGATCGCCGCGGGTAAAGTTCGGCGCAACATTGCAGGTACCTCTCTCCATGTGATACTTTAGACCATTTGGGTTCAAGTACGACTGCAAGGAATTGTTAGAACAGCATCAAAAGGGATGACGTTGGGCTAGAAGGATGCTAGACATTATGTTTACCTTTGTGCAGTTTTGGTGCTAGTGCATTGTAAGATGCGGTGGGTCAGAGCGAGCGTACGGGCCAGAGGGAGAGCGGTCTTACGGGACATCTGTACAACTTGTCTCTCCGGTTTTTGAACGGTGCTTGTCCACGCGGGCGTTTTTTTTCCGTCCTGGTCGGGAGGGTGGGAGGCCGCGTTGTGACCGGAGCGGGTTGAGAAGAGTTGATAAACGAGGAAGGCGGAAGACCAAGCAATTCTGATGAAAAATTGGGTGAGTCACCCGGGAGCCCATCGAGATCAGTTACGAGCACATTGTGCCACGCAGCAAGCGGCGAGGGATGATCAACAGGGCTGAGGGTCGAGGTGATGCGAGATGCAATGTCAGATGTCAGATGGCGAGGTTGAAGGTCCCCGAGGACGGGGCTTGAGAACGGGGCAAAGTCCATTCCATCATTCATGGGCACGCAGTGTTCCGAGCCACCGAACCGACTTGACACGAACGACCGAGGGTAGATCGAGCCGCCGGCCGCATCAACGACAGCGTGAGCTTCTTCAAAGTGGTCTACGAGCTCATGCAGGTCTGCGAGCGTATGTCCGCAACAAGCGAAGCCCGAGCACTACGAAACGTAGTGAGGGTTGTTCAATCCTATCAGCATGAAAATACATTGCGACCACATACAAAATCACGTTCCAGGGCGGGGATCTGGTCGGCATACCAATTTGAATCCCCCAAAGTGGATGGCGCTGAAGAGTATGAAGACCCTCCGGGGGACGCGGACATGCGGAGAGGAAGGATGGGCGGATATGAAGACGGAAGTCTGTGAAGGTCCGGTTAACGCATCTTCCTATAGGTGCTTGTCTGAACACAAACTCAAAGGGCTCGACACAGCTCATAATGGCGCTATTCACGTTACGATGGAGGTACCGTTCCGGGCGGAGGCCGTTGACGTGACTATACGAGGCAGCCGCCGCGTGAAGGGACTCGGGGAGAAGAGCTAAGCTGATGTGACCTGCGACACGATATTTATGACGAGAGCTCGGAGCCGCCATTCAAAGGGGATAGGCCTAGTGCGTGCGACAGGCAAGAACACAAGGCAGAAGATCCTTGCTCCGAGACGGGTTCCTTGACGAAAACAAGACGCGACTTTCGTACTCTCAAAGATGTTCGCTTCAGATTGGGAAAACAAAACTGGGGATAACAGAGACCTCTGTTGGAGGCTGAAATGCCTTGTCTGGGATTCCATCACGCGTGGAGACTTACTGACGCGAAGAAAGGTACCATGACAGTTTTTGGAGTAAATCAAGTAGCATGGCGACTGTCGACGAACGGCTGGGACGTTCGAAAGAGAATGAAAGAAATCAAGAGGTGACTTCTGCGATCATTCCGACACGGGACGCGGGAAGTTACCAGGAAGGGAAGGTGGTTTTGGGAGACTCCATAGCGCGGTAGGCAGAGTAAGGCAAGCAACCCACGCCCGACACTGAATTATTATTGAGTGTGGAGTAGGCCAAAGCCCATGATTACGAATGCTCCACTGACACGTCGATAAGAGCACTCCAATGTAAGTCAGCGACAATAAAATCATAACATGGCGGGTGCACCAGCACGCCAACGTTGTTTGTACGGCAGAACAGGGTCAGGACTTGTTGGGAAACCAGTGATAAGCTGTCGATGGTTGGTCTGGTATGGTGAATACTGGAGCGATTGAGGATTACAAGTCGCACCACGATATATACTTGGTGGCGGGCCACGGGTCAGCTAAATAAACTCGGCACCCAGGTTGTTTGATTGTCACGTGTAATTCTGGGCTTTGTTTGTGTTTTCCTGAGGCTTGGTGCTAGCAAACCTTATTTTTACGTCCAACAACACCATATCGCCAGTCCCATCTGACCGCAAAGTCAAAGGCTTCAAGACTTCAAGATCCAACGCAATGGCCTCCCGACCCACCGTCAACGTTCGCTCCGCAACAGGAGGTGCGCACTCATCGTCTCTCGTCCAAATCTGTAATTCTGATGAGGTTATCTGCTCACAGAGGCCTCGACCTCTCTTCCCCTCCCCGCGGTCTTGACCGCCCCAATCAGGCTTGATGTAGTCGCCCAGGTGCACAGTACGTATGAGGGCGCGCTAGGGAAGAACGCATTCTAATGTGATACGACCACTAGAGAGCATCGCGAAGAACAGGAGACAGGCTTACGCTGTAAGCGAAAAGGCGGGCCACCAAACCAGTGCCGAATCTTGGGGTACTGGCCGTGCCGTCGCCCGTATTCCCCGTGTCGGTGGAGGAGGAACGCACCGCTCTGGTCAGGTGCGTTTACTTTATTGCGACGCAATTCTTCTATTTTCTGACTTGTCGATCTTCGCTTTTTTAAGGCCGCGTTCGGTAACATGTGCCGTGGTGGTCGCATGTTCGCTCCCACCAAGATCTGGCGCAAATGGCACGTCAAGGTCAACCAGAACCAACGTCGCTTTGCTGTCGTCTCCGCCCTTGCCGCTTCCGCCCTTCCCTCGCTTGTTCTTGCGCGTGGTCACCGCATCGAGCAAATCGAAGAGGTTCCCCTCGTCGTCGCGTCATCAGTCGAGTCGCTCAAGAAGACCAAAGAGGCCGTTGCCCTTCTCAAGAGCTTGAATGCGTACTCCGATGTTGTCAAGGTTTCCAACTCCCGCAAGCTCCGTGCAGGCAAGGGTAAGATGCGTAACCGCCGTTACCGTCAACGTCGTGGCCCTCTCGTCGTTTACAACGAAGATAATGGCATTGTCAAGGCGTTCCGCAACTTGCCTGGTGTTGAGCTTGTCAACGTCCGGAGACTCAATCTCCTACAACTTGCTCCCGGTGGTCACTTGGGCCGCTTCGTCATCTGGACGGAGGGTGCTTTCGGGCTTCTTGATGAGGTCTTCGGCACCTTCGACAAGGCTGCGGTGTACAAGAAAAACTATGTGTATGCTACTGTCTGTTCTCCCGCCTTTTCTTTAGCTGACGATACGGGTTTCAGCCTGCCCACCGCCAAGATCTCTAACCCTGATGTCACCCGCCTCATCAACAGCACCGAGATCCAGTCTGTTGTCCGCCCTGCTGGCCCTCGCGTCCAGAAACGTCCCTGGACACAGAAGAAGAACCCCCTTGTTAACAAGGCCGTTCTCTTCCGCATGAACCCTTACGCTAAGACCCTCCGCAGGCACGAGCTCCGTACGTACACGACTGCTCCTTCCGCCTGACCATGCTCTGAATCCTGTACTATAGTCAAACAGGAGCGCTCAAAGGCGAGAAAGGCAGCCAAGAAGGCCAAGCCTACTCGTGCCGCTGGCGACGCTTTCTTGAAAACACTTTTCGCGCCCTAAAGGACAGACGTGAAGGATGGTTGTGGTATGTTACGTGGTTATTGTTTACGTCGACGCTTCGCATGCATTATGCCCCCATGCTATGCACAAAAATGATTGCAGGCAAAAGCACTGGTAATGACTATCCCCGCCGGCAGACTTTTGTCAATGGCGTCAACGTTGTGTGCTGAGGCTCTACATGTTGGTGGTTGCTGGCGCGATTCATCTGGCTATATGCACCCTGGCTCACGCTACTGAATAGTAGCACTAGCCCTCGTGTGGATGCTCGCTGCGGCAAAGCTGTTCTAAGTCTGAATTTCCGTTATTCTCTTGATCGACAGTGTTGGTGACATGCTTCAATTCCTTCCTATCGTCCACACTACCGGTCAGTACCGCCAGTGCTACCTTAGGGATGGACCTGTGTCCGAGTCGCACCAAGTGCATTTGGAGTTTTACCAGACAGCCGCCACTAACTTTGGTTGCCCGGACTTCCAGCAACTCGCTGGCGGGCTCTCTTGTGTGGCCATGGCTGTCTTATCGTTGACCAACCCTTTCAAGTTGGAAGTATCGTTCGAGCAATCTAGTTGTTCCAGCACTGATCGCGCCATTCCAATATCTACTTGGCGGCTTTGTAGCCCCGAGTACACAACGGGTATGTATGTCCATTCAATCCACTCGGTGAAAGTACTTAACGTCCGATCCGGTACCATGCATAGCTTAGTTGCGGAGGCAAATATGGTTTCAGTATGCCATGCCCAGCACCCATTCTTTTGGCAATCCCA
Source organism: Leucogyrophana mollusca (assembly GCA_021014945.1). Classification (NCBI taxonomy): domain Eukaryota; kingdom Fungi; phylum Basidiomycota; class Agaricomycetes; order Boletales; genus Leucogyrophana; species Leucogyrophana mollusca. Next base: position 118,830 of record MU266384.1, on the reverse strand, counting down.
ATCGTGTTCGATGGATCAAAGGCTCGCATGATGGTGAGATTTCGTGGAATACCAAACGCTGATGCATCATCAGTCAACCACCCTTCTGCGGATAAGAACCTCTCAGGCCTAAGTTCGGGGGAACTTGGTGCTTGGTTACTACTTGGTTCCATCGTGTGTCATCCCTCTGAAGACGTGGGATATATTGGGTCAATGCTATGCTCAGAGGAGTCGTCAGTGCTCGCCATACATTCGGGCATATTGGTGGCCCTCATATACTGTGACAAACTCTAAGATATTAAGTAGGGCAAATGGTTAGGCGACACGCAGGGCGAACCTTTATTAGGGATGTGGCGTCCGCCGTACACAACGTCTTCGGCACCGACGTGCAGAGGACCCGCTCGAATCAGAAATATCTATAGGTTGCGGTTCGACGCGCGGAAAGGCGCTGTGGGGTGCCATCTCGAACAATAGCCCCGAAGTACGGCAGCAAGCAACATGCTGGCGCCTATGACGGAGTCGATCCCCTCTCGCGCGCGTTCTTGGGCGTCGGTATACATGACCATTGGACACAAGAATGCATGTAAGGTAGAAGCGGACTATGGCTCGCAAGGGTAGTGCCAGAAATATTTGCCAGCTGCACTCACAGTTTCTGATGCCGCTCGGGGATCACACGCCAAAAGAAGTGAATGTTGGGAAAACACAGCAGATTGACGGTCCGCAGACCAGAAGATGCGGTTGCAGCAGCTTCTTTTGCAGATTTTTACTTGTATTCCTTTTTGCTGCTGCCTCCGAGTTCTTTCCGAATCTCGGAAACCATGGACGGTGAGCGATTCCCACCTCCTGCGTGGGTGTTAGAAAGGTCAAGCAACACTGTATGGGGCCAAGCAAGTGCCTATCATGCTCCTGCTTACATGTTCAAGGAATGTTTCGGCCTATTTCGACGTGTGCTTGCTTGACAGAAGAGCCTTTCGCAGTCGAAAGACGCTCCACGATACTAGCCAAAAGTCGGCGGGCCTTCTTTGGCTGCATTGGAAGGTAGTAGGCTGCAGCGTCCGGACGGGAAGCTTGATGGATGAGTCTGTGATGCAAGCGCCTTAGATGGCCCTGAGCGATCGGTGGGGATTACGGGTCTGCTGGAGTAATTGCTCGAGCGCAGGTCTAGGGGAACGCTCGCGCTTTCCAGTGAGTTGGTGGTGATGACCACCAGTTGAAAATCCGACGTGTAAGGAGGTCGCCTGCTAAATTCAGGTCAGAGATGGGAGGACACGGTGAGGATTAAATGACCATGAGTAGTCGCCCAGTTTCCGTAAGTGGTCCAAGGCTCTCACATATTGACTTCGCACACATTTCCCAGAACTGGAAATAGCCTCGGATCAAAGAGATGAGAGAACTTGCCATGATAGGAGGCCGAGCATTGGTTCACTAGCTCAGGAATGGAAGCGATGCAGAAGAGGAATCATAAACGGGCATCGGTTTGTCCGGCCTTCTTGCACGCCCCGCTTGTGCGCGTCACTTCATGAGTAGCAAAATGGCTCGGCATGATTGGTGGTACCTAAGGTGAGGAGTGATGAGGACCAATGCGGTCAATTATAGACACCTTGACAATACAAGTGAGGCGGTCATGAGCCAGTCGGTTCGTCGTTACTAGTGGGCTCGCTGTCTACTGGGACAGCTACTCGTTTGAGCCGATTAGCTGGGTAAGAGTATCCAGGTTCATATCCTTGGAGCGCGGAGAAATTTCGCATGGGAAGGGACGCGGGCGACTGGTATCAATGCCGGAATGTGAGCGCAAGTTCCTATGATCGGGTAAAACACTGACAGGGTAACCCCTGCTATCCACTGTGGCTCAAAGCCAATAGGATTGCCTTCGCTATCCCTTGCCTTTGTGAAATTGAACGTTGCGAGAAGGGACACCATCGCCGACCAGAGCGAAGCGTCTGCTAAGTGTCTGCCTATAAGAAAGTCATAGTGAATATCGGAATACAAAACCCATGAACAGAAATGCGTCTACCAGGGCAGATCCGTCGACCAAATCCCCAAGCAAAGCTGACCGTATCATCAGTGAGTTCTCCCTCTGCAGTGAGAAACCGCTCAGGGTTAAACTCTGATGCGTTCGGATATTTGTCCTCATTGCGCGACATTGCCCTGTGAGAGAACGCATTACGGACGGTGCTGATCGGCAGCACGTCATGCACGTACCATAAATTTGGGACCAAACTTGCACCTACACCGTTCAAGGTCAATAAAAAGGCAAACTAACCCTTTTGTACTGCAGACCTTTGGGTATTAAAAATCCATTGTACACGTCGTCGCTCGAAGCGTTGTGAGCGACAGCTGCTCAAATCCAAAACATAAACGTATGACAGCAAAACGACGTGGTTATTACTAACCCAAAGGCAAAACGGGATACCACCGGAGGACTTCCCGAAACACTGCGTCGATGTAAGGCATCGCGGGCCTGTCCCCGAAACTAGGAAGCCTGTTCTCGCCAGTGACCGAATCGATGACCGCCTGAGCTCGCTCTTGGACGTGTGGGAACAGCACCATCGCCATCACGAAGACGTGTAGTGTCGACGTTGTCTGATGTATTGATTAGCAAGAAGCGTATTACGACGCTTGAAGTACTCACGGTGTCTGACCCGGCTACCGTTGGTACTCGGAAGGTTAGAGCCACCAATGAAAGCGAAACGAGATATTTACCTCCGAATGCAGTTGCTGCTGATTCTTTGGTTGCTTTTTTGAGTTCATTGGACTCGTCATTGCCTTCGATCTTCTTTAAAAAGTTGCACACCATAGACGGCGCTGCAGTCCCAGCAGCCTATATGAGTGATGAGTGATGAGCTTGAGAGCTGTTAGTATATAAAGCGAACCATGTTTTGCTGAACGTGCTGAAATGGAATCTCCGGCCATTCCGCCATGTATTGCTTTGAAAGAGCGGCTTGTCGCTTCAACTTCATCCCTGGAAACCACGCAGGTAGTAATAGTACTGTTGGCAGTTCTATTTAGGCAGGGCGAGAGTGATTCACGAATGGAACCTACGGGAGGGGAAAGCACTGAAGACAGCGGCAGCCTCGGGCCTCAGCAGTTCCGAGGATATTCGTAGAGCTTTCTGTATAAGTGATACCAGACGGTCACCAGAAGGCGCAGCGTCGTAATCATATGCTGCAGACATGATTATAGAGGAGGAGTGTCTGTTGGTAAAGTGCTTTTAGCCGGTGGTGGATTTGCACGTAGAGATGAAACGGACGTCTGCAAATGCGCAATGTAATTCGCCGGGTCATTAAAAATATTGATCAGTAGCTGATGGGCTTTCTTCATTTGCATGGGATGATAGTAATGTGCCGCGTCCTGACGGAAGGACTGATGGAATATTCTTCGATGTAAGCGCCATGTGGCAGAGTATGGCAACAATACGGTGTTGAAGTCCAGTCCAATTCTGTAACAAAACACGGATGATTAGGGCCAACGCGTCAGACAACTCCTCGGAACGTACAATTCGTTAGTGGGAAACTCGGGGCGGTTAGAGTAGTTGCGCGAGCGTAGATCCAGAAGATCTCTGGCTATCTTTTCCGAATTCACGATGATGATTTCCAAGCCGAACAGACGTGAGTACACCAAACCACCTGCATGACATAACACGCGATGAGACGGGTATCCATCCCCAAGTGAATGAGCTACCATAGACAGCCCCCCATTCCGCGTAGCTAATCCATGGTGTATTCACATCAATTCCACGGACATTGCCAATAATCGGTAATGGCGTAGGCCCTGGAGGCAAAGGTAACGTGCCGGTGCTCCGCCTCTTCTTCACAAACCCATTCCAGGCCAAAGCGAGCGCAGCAAGGGCAGCGATCCCTGCACGAGCTGTGTCTGTGAGCGTGTACATCAAGGATAAGGGGGGAATGTCTGACTGATCAAACTGGTACAAGATAGCTTATATGGGCGAACCTTTTCGGATCCGATTCTGATTACTTGATGCCGCAGTTAGGCAAAGTTCCGAAGCCCCTTTATGGTCAGTAGTCAGAGCCACGCAAACGGTGGGCTCCAGTACGGTTTGATGCTGATGCTGATGCCATACCCAGTCCAATTAAGTCCATACCTGTTTCTGACACGCTGATGCAATTGAAGCTCATATCGAAGCGGGTACGCTCTATTCTGGGCTTCGTTTGTACTGGAACACATGCTTCAAACTTTGTACGATGCTATCTGGGAGTGGTTGGCCTCGGGAGGATTGTTGTCTGAGGTATCACCGTGAGTGCAAGTTGATGATTTCAGTTCAAGAAAACGGCTACATAACTTGAAAACTCCGCGACATTCTCACAGCTGTGAAAAGTCCCCATCTCAATTTCAATCTCAGCGGCACTCCAGCATCACAAAACGCCCCTCATCTTTTTTTTGAGCGTGGCCAAGCGTGGCTGTCAGCTTTTCCAGCATCCTCGTGGGACCAGCGAAGGTAAAATAAGTAACAGTATAACGTCGGATTGTGCTTATCTTGATCAAGCTTCTCCAGGTGCCCGTCTTGTCCTCGGTTCTAGATGAGACTGGAAGTGGCGAGTCACAGGTCTACGGCGTCTATCGACGACCCGAGTCCTCGTGATCGAGAACCCTTGCCTTCAAAGCTTCAGTTTCAGTCCTAGGCATCAGTTTAGCAATCATCATGGCTATCGAGACACCAGATTCTGGAATTACGTTGGCACCTCTGGATGTCAGTATCGCATCGATGATTAATGATTGTCATGATTGATCCGTTCCAGTAGGTTTCAAAGCTGAAAGTCACGCTGACATCGACCCCGAAAGATATCCCACCTGCAGAGTCTTTGAAGTTTGGGAAGGTAGGCACCGCAATCCATCCAAGATCGCGCACTCAGCGATGTATCTTAGACATATTCAGATCACATGGTGTTCATAACATATGATCCCGCAACGGGCTGGTCTGACCCGGAGATCAAGCCTTACGCACCTCTATCCCTCGACCCGGCCTCCTCCTGCGTCCAGTTCTGCAGCAACGTGTTCGAAGGCATGAAGGTAAGATGACAGCGGATTCTCGGGGATCTAGGATGATAATGTTCGAAAGGCGTATGTGGGCGCGGATGGGACACCAAGGCTTTTTAGGCCCAGCCTCAATATGCGAAGACTGGAAAGATCGGCTGCGCGTCTTGCCCTACCTGTGAGTCGATAAGCCGGCGAATCGAGCCATATTCTGACCTTGGTACAGCCGTTCGATGGCGACGTTTTGCTAGAACTGATTAAACGCCTTGTGCAAGTTGAGAGGCGTTGGATACCGACCCTCTCAGGATGCAGTTTATATCTTCGGCCGACGATTGTGGTGAGCTGGCCCTTGTGACCCTGACAATGCGATGTTGACTCTAACTTCTATTCAGGGCACCATGCCAGGTGTGCTTCAGTCAGGCTACCCGCATATTATGTTATGCTCAGTTCTCCCTGCGCAGGTTTTTCGGTGGTCCCATCCGAATCCGCTACGTTGGTGGTGATTGCGTCTCCTTCTGGACCTTACTTCTCTGGCGGCGTGAAACCCGTGTCATTGCTTGCTGTGAGCGATACTGTGCGTGCATGGCCAGGCGGAACTGGAGGGCACAAAGTCGGCGGAAACTACTCCCCTGGCTTTTTACCGCAGAAAATTGCAGAAAAGCAAGGGTACAACATGGTTTTATGGATATTCGGAGAAGACAAATCGGTGACTGAGGCAGGAGCGATGAACTTCTTCGTCGTGCTCAAACGCGACGAGGGCGGTAAGTCACCTTTTCCCGCTTTCATCGTCTACTAATCAATATGAACCTCTCGACAAAGGTTTGGACTTGATCACTCCTCCCCTAGATGGCACAATTCTACCCGGAGTGACTCGATCCTCATGCCTGGCTCTGGCTGCGGACCCATCATTCCAGAAAAACATCGCATCTAGCCTACACGCCCACGAGCGCAAGTTTACAATGAACGATATCCTCTTGTGGTCCAAAGAAGGCAGGCTACTAGAGGCTCTCTGCGTCGGCACGGCAGCTATACTCGTGTCAGTAGACAGGATTGGGTATGAGGGAAGTGATATTTTTCTACCAAAGTGTGAGGGTGGACTGGGTCCTGTGGGGAGAGCGTTTCGCGAGAAGATACTAGCCATCCAGGAAGGAAAGGAGGAGTTCGGCGAATGGAGCGTGCCCTGCGAGTAGTTCGAAATGGAAACAATTAGAATATTGATATATCCTCGATTCAAAGGTTGGAGGCGGTTACGCTCGGGTTGTACCAGTTCGGAATCAATTTCCACGTGGTTCAGAGGTCCCCGGCTTCATAAAACGGTTTTCCTCTCTTCGTCCAACTCTCAGCCCGTCCATTTGGCTAAGTACTTTACATACCTTGGGAGCGGACCATTATCACTGGCGACCACATCATGTCCTCCCCATCAAAACCAGTAAATATAGGTAGCCCAAGGCTGCGTCCTTCCTCGGCCTCACTCACCCCCATTGGCACACCGGATCTTCGTGCTCTACGGGCACAATACAGTGGGACACCTCCCGTGCCAAATATTCCCGCTAGGTACACACCCACCACCGCAGCAAATGACGGAGGTGTCAGCTTCGAGAGTTCATCCTTGGGCCCCATTATCCCTCCGACAGGATCGCTTCCTAAGGCGCCTCGCCCGTCGTTTGGCGGGATCAGCGCTAAACGCCCTTCAAGTTCCGGGGTTCCTGGTAGTGGTGGTGATTCGACGCCCATTGACATGGATAGTCTTACGGACGAAGAGAAGGCCAGAGTCCTGAGAAGGCACCTTGTCATGAGAGATGAGAGGCAAGGTGCTGAACAGGACGCTCGCGCTTCAGGTTCTGATGGCGCGCCTTCAGCGGGCTCGTCGACACCTGTTGTTCGGCCCACACTGTTGAGAGAACCGACAGAAACATTTCCCATTCCATACGATGCTCCGGGAGCTGACGTTACGCGAGTTCTATTTTATTCTCCTCTTGTCTTATCATAGCATTAACGCCGTCCAATTGTTACAGTCACGACATCTACAAGTGGCATACTGACCAGAGAAGACAGGCTGCCCGTCCACGCGCCTCTTCTTTTGCTGGCTCTGTCGCTCCATCAAATCCCGCGTTCGACCATATTCACGAACCTGGTGGATTTCGTCGCAATTATGTTTTGCTCCGCGCGAATGAGCAAGGCGGCGAGGAACCTCGCAACACGAACAACTTTATCGAGTTCCTGTACATTTATGGACAATTTGTAAGACATTGTGATATTGTCTTCAGCATTTTATGACGAACGTTTTGCTCAGGCAGGAGAGGACCTCGAAGAAGAAGAAGAGGAGGGCAAGGCTAGCGACGAGGAAGCCATCGCCCACCAAGAACCCACCGAAGCGGCCGCTCCCCCTGATGAGACACAGCCTCTGCTCAAGCAGCAAACTCACGCATCGAGGTCACGTTCAAGAAGGAGGCGCATGTCTGTTGGCCCTCACGGGGACGCTACGGTCTCACAGGCCGTGCTGATGGTATTACACTTCGTCCGTATCATACGTTATCTGACCTGGTATCGGTTCGAAGTTGCTCAAGGCGTTTGTTGGTACCGGCGTGTTGTTCCTCGGCAAAGCGTGAGCCCTAAACTCGACGTCAGATTCAGATTAGTTTCTCTGACGAAGTCTTTTTACGCAGGTTCGCCAACGGAGGACTTCTTTTCTCGGTCATTACCATCACTGTGATTGCTCTCATCTCACTGTACTCGTTCTTGCTCCTTGTGCAGACCAAGTTCGTCGTTTCGGGTTCATTCGGAGGTCAGCCCCTAAGCATTTTACGCCCTATCACGCGGTCTAACTTTGCGCCGCACAGATATGGGAGGCCACTTGTATGGATCTTGGATGCGTTATGCCATTCTCTTTTCTATCACAATATCTCAAATCGGTTTCGTCTGTGCTTATACCATTTTTGTCGCCGAGAACCTCCAGGTAAACCGTCCATGTCACTACTTCATTGGTCTTATTGATCGTCTTCGCCCAGGCATTCGTCTTAGCGGTGACCCATTGCCTCAAGCTCATTTCGGTGCCATATTTCATTCTCGTACAGCTCGTCATCTTCCTCCCGCTCGCTCTAGTACGTAACCTTGCGAAGCTAAGTACCGCAGCGCTTGTCGCCGACGCGTTCATCCTCGCCGGCCTGTTGTACATCTTTGGGAGCGAGTTCGCGATCATTGGCAACCGTGGACTCGCCGACGTGAAAATGTTCAACCCAAAGGAATTCCCGCTGTTCATTGGGTAGGTCACTTGTGTGCTGGTTTGCTTGTTCTCTAACGATCGTGTCAGAACTGCTGTGTTTTCGTTTGAGGGTATAGGATTGGTGAGTACGCGCGTATGTGCTGTCCAAAGACGAAATTGACTTCGCTGTCTGGCTAGGTCATCCCGATCACCGATGCAATGCGCGAACCACGAAAGTTTCCGCAGGTTCTGACGGGTGTTATGATTGGACTTCTTGGTGAGCCTTTGCATTTCCATACTTGTTATAAGCAGTCGCCTAACCCGATTTCCCTGTAGCCCTCTTTGGTGGTGCCGGTGCACTATCATACCTCACATTTGGATCCGACGTTAATGCGGTCGTCCTTGTCAATCTCAATCAAGACAGCAAATTCACTCAATCCGTAAATTCATCTCCCTGTTCATTTGCAATCTGCTCACTGCTTCCCCGTCAAGGTCCAATTCCTCTACTCCCTCGCGATCCTCCTGTCTATCCCACTCCAGTTCTTCCCTGCTGTGCGAATTCTTGAGAATGGTCTCTTCGTTCGGAGCGGTAAAGCCGACGCACGCATCAAGTGGCTCAAGAACTTGTTCAGGTTTGGGCTAGTCATGGTGTGCACGGCTATCAGCTGGGCGGGTGCGGCAGATCTTGACAAGTTCGTCGCACTCATCGGGAGCTTCGCATGGTACGTCCTGATGTAATATTAAATTGTGTCACGAAATGACGTACGTTGGCCCCAGCGTACCGCTATGCTATGTGTACCCGCCAATGTTGCACTATCGCGCCGTTGCTCGAAACCGAAGACAAAAGGTCGCAGACGTTGCGCTGGGAGTTTTTGGGATGGCTGCGATGGTGTATACCACTGTTCAGACGATCAAGGTATGCATGCACCACGTCCCGAGAAGTCGAGGTCCCCACTGATGATTTTTAGCTCATGGCTGCACCCGAGGGGGGCGAGAAGCCGGGGACTTGTTAGGGCAAGTTAGTGAATGATGTCTTGCCCAGTGCATCAAAGCATATTGTGAGAACATCTCAGAGAATTCTCGGTTACATGTTGTGGATCATTCAGCGCTATCCTATTGTTCAATGTCTTTGTTAAGTCTAGTCTCTGATTAGGTAGATACTGAAGTCTTGGAGTCAACAGTGTCGGCACGGTGGACTTGTCTGAAATTTATACATGTCACCCAAATGTCACTTTTAGGCTACTATCCAGTTCGTTCGTGACTGCGTCGGTCTAAAGAAGCCATTACACTTAGCTGGCATCAGTGCTTCGTCTTCGTCTTCGTAGCCCAAGCGAATCCTCACATGCCAGTAATGAGGGGATAAGAGGGCAGTGCAAGCTACAGCAGGCAGGATGAGCTGATCCCCGAAGCATGCGCACGCCGCGTGCCCGCCCTGACCCCAGTTCTGCCAGTACAGCTGCTGGCATATCTCCTCACCAAAGCCACGCCCAAAATCCTTCATATATGCCTGACCTCAGCTTAATTCCCCTGCTTTCTTTCGCCGCCCTCGCAGGCTCTCCTTGGGCTCTCCATAATCGACCAAATCGCTATATTTTATTATGTCTGTATCCCCTGATGTCGTGACGAGCCCTCAGACACGCATTAGACGCAAGCCCGCCCCCAGTCTCGTGCTCGATGCACGGTATCCTAGCCCCGACCCTGAGGATCCTTTTGCCCCGCTCTCGGTGCTGCGTAGTCGCACCGCGAGTGCGCTCACTTTCTACGGGCACTCCACCTCCCACCTCCCCAATCTACCCTATACCGGCGGTAGACCATTCCCACCAGATCCATACAGCAGTTCTCCGGCGGCAGCAGCTGCACCATCAGCTTCTTCAGCGAAGAAGCTACAGGTAGTCACGACATGGGCCACTAGAAGCACTGTAGACTTAACCCAGAATACTCAACAGCAAGATTATGCGCGCGGACCCGAGATACTTACGCCCCGGTGGCCTTCTCCTTCGCAAGATTATCCGCACTCTCAGACTTCCTTCTCACCTCCCATTCGGAGACGCTCGCAATCTGCCGTTTCACGAAAAGAAGCTAGGCTAACGGCTCCCGCTTCGCCTAGGACCTCACCATATGGACATTCAAATTTGCAGGCTTATGTCCTTGCCAGCACTCACTGCCCACCTCCCGCGTTCACCGCCGAACCCTCTGCAATGGACCAGACGTCAACGCTCGACCACGGTAACCACAGCGGACTCGCCTTGGGCCAGTCTATGCAGTGCCAGTCACAGGCGAGGCTAACCACCTTCTCTACCGAAGTGGCACCGCGCCCAAAAGGCGGAAAACTCGCTCGCCTCTTGGTGAAGAAGAGCCGCAGCCGCCTCAGCCTGTCGCAAATTCCTGGCGAAAACCCGTCCGGCAAACGGCACCACGCGTCCCTGCTCACATTCCCCACTGCATCGAATGCCGCAACGACGAAACATGTCGCAGAGGAGAACACGTTTCGTCCTCGACGCAAGTCTTCTGCACTGCTATCTCCAACAACGTTTCCAACCCCCCTTGGTGTTTCAGATGTATCTACAGGGGTCCTAGCGTACGAACCTCTCACGGACGCCGAGCTTGGGTATCTGAGCGAGCCCGGAAGTTCCGACTTGCATTCCCTTCCTCAAATTTCTGCGCCTATACCTTTAGCACCGAAGAAAGCCATGCCAACACGCTCTCAGACAGCACCCATCTATTATGACCTGACCGAGCCGCCACGTCAGATACACCAGATCACCCGCTCGTCGACCGCACCTCCTGCTCCCCTACCGCCTTTTGACGAACATGCCTTACCCACACATAGGCAGCTCGTCGACGCATCCTCTTACACAGTCATCGCTGAGAACGGCTTGCGTGTACCCTTCGGCGATCTGTTCAGGGAGCAAAAAACAATTGTGATTTTCATCCGGCATTTTTGGTCAGTTGGCTTAGGGAGTACTTTGAACCAGAACTGACGGCGGCTCTCGCTTTAAAGGTGTCCTCTTTGCCAAGACTACATGTTCTCTGTCTCAGATAACGCCGACCCCCGAGTTCTCAAACAGGCTGGAGTTAACCTGGTCGTTATCGGCAATGGATCCTACAATATGATCAAGTCTTATCGACGTGGGTTCAGTCTCTCAACCACCCTGTCGCTTGCTCACCAGCCTTTGATACAGAAATCTTCCGCACTCCGTTTGCCATCTATACTGATCCTTCCTTGCGTGTCTACACCGCTCTCGGCATGACCCTGCATCCGCCGGAACACTCGACAGAGCCAAGGCGTCGTGGCTACGTCAGGCACGGCCCCATGGGTGGTATCAAGATGGTTGTGCTGAATGCGCTGCGTGTGGGAATGCCTGTGTGGGAGAAAGGCGGTGACGTTGCACAACTTGGTGGTGAGTTCGTGCTTGGACCAGGGTATGTTTCCTCCCCCACCCGCGACGAGAGACTGACAATGAAAGTGAATAGGCTGACTGCAACTTTCGCCCACCGAATGCGAACGACACGTTCGCACGCACCCATCGTGAGCGTCCTCGCTGCCGCTGGCATCGACTTGTACACCCACGTTGAGCAGCCAGTCATGAGAAGAGAGACAGCCGGGCGTTCGTTGGTACTCGAGTCTGAGGTCGACGAGGATCAATGGATGGAGGAGCGTAGGCTGAGCCTGGCTCGCATGAAGCAGAAAAAGATGGCGAGGAGGATGGGGTTGGACTCGGTTCCCACCACCTACACGGATTCTGGATGCGAAGGTGATGTGGAAACGAGTGGGAGCAGATTTAGGAGGCCTACAGTCATGTCGCGCACAGAGAGCAGCATCGCTGAAGAGCAGGAAGAGGAAGATCATCCTCTTCCAGCAATTCCGAACTTGGCCGACGCCGGCGCCGGCGCATCGAGCGAGACGGCAGAGAACGGGGATACCGACACCGCGTCGGTGGAAACGCAGACCGCAGCAGAATCAGATGGGGAGTCTGACCGCACGCGAGCTGACGAACACGATATGAGGATCACACGGGATTTCGACAAGGTGGAGAAGTTGAGCTTTGATGAGCATGTCGTTTTGGGACCGGTTTTGGCGCTCGCGATGGTTTGAGTACCCGCCTGGCTAGAGCAGCTTGAAGCTGGTATGTATTAACATTGTTTTAATTGTATTTAGACCATAGGGTATGGTGATGCGTTCTGTACACTGGTAGCCTGGTCAGGTTTGTTCCTCTTGTTTGTAGGTACGACAGCTTGTCATAATAAGCATCAGTGGTGTAATGGTAACATTGGGTCTTCCCATGGCCTAGCCCCGGGTTCGATTCCCGGCTGATGCAAATTTTTGATTCTTCGTGGCCATCTTTTTCGCCACCTGTGAGGAGGTAACCAATGTCACCTTGCGTTCGAGGATAGACCCACAATCACTCTAAATGTGACCAATATTGTTATAGAACGGGTTAATCTCAGTGTAGCACGGCGGGTTAGTGCCCACCGCATGTGTATGCCCAAGGCCCACCCAAAGCCAAATCCAAAGCACGACACGGGCAGAAACGAGACTGCAACTCGTTTTAACAGTCCTTTTGCAATTCAAAGTTTGTCACGGCAGCGGCATATCACATCCAAGTACAACACCATATTATGGTCCAGATAAAATGCGTGCATAACGAAGATAGATAGAGCTGTCAAGGCCGTGAAGTAGAAAACAAAACGTAGTATGTGTGGTCCGCAATAGTACGAGAAAGAACGATGGGGAAGAGAGGCAAGGGGACAGAGAGCGATGGACGAAGATCATACTGCGCAATCCGGGATCGTGAGGTTTTTGAGGTTTCGGCTGTCAGATGGTCAGTACTCTCCTCGGATCACAGGCAGTGGAGCGGTCACTTACTTCGAATCGAACAATCCCCAGTAGCCCTGAGAGAAGAGAGACATCGTGAGACTCAAACAAAACTTCAGAAAATAGATAGAACACTCGTTACCTCAACACCGCCGTATGTTGTTGCCTAAGAGGGAGCGATCAGCCTGTGATACCTTACGGATGTTGATCGGTGGCTTACCTTCCATGTCTCGTCGAAGTACTGGAAAGGTGATGAGAACAACCGTCAGCGGCGGACATCCAGGACAAAATAATCTACTTGAAACTTACCTCAAAGAAGAAGTATCCAGTGCCGTTCTGGTTAGCTATAGTGCCGTTGAGGCTTCATTAGCAAGCGCTCCACGTGCGAACCTTCCTTAAGGACATACCTTGGCACACGAACGTATCAAGGAAAATCTGATCAAACATTCGTCACCATACTCTCAAGACTAGGAAATAATAAAAGGTACCTGGAGGTTGGGCACCGAGGCAAGTGAAGGACCGTCGTTAGGGCTGTAGTTGAACTGCGACGTATCCTGGAGACCTATAAGCTTGCGCAGCTAAAGGAAGTCAGGGAGCAGACTAACCGTTGGCCAGCCAGTCTCGGCGATGTACATCTTGGGCTGGTTAGAAAGGGCCTGAGCGGCCGCAACATTGGTTGTGGCGAAGAATTCTGCTGTCCAACCAGCGGCATTATCGATCGTCTGGTTTGCGAACCAAGGGTGAACGTTTGACATCTAAGACGCAGAGTTATGTCAACTTCAGTGGCGGCGGTCATCAACGGGGCGGGTACACACTCCGTAGTCGACGGCTTCCAGAACCTGGGTGTTGAAGTAACTTCCAGCGTCGGCATTACCGACGGGGATCGTCTTGCCGAGATTCATGCTTTGGATCATGGTGCGAGTGTCTTGAATATACGGAATGAGTTGTTGTGCAGCTACAACGCGCCTTCAGTATTGTCAGTTTGGACGCCATCACCCAGCGTACCTGCATCTCCAGCCGAGCCGTTGGGATCCGATTGGCCTTGGTCAGTAACATAGCTTACGGCGAATGTCAACACTCCGTCACGATACAAGGCCAATAGACCTACTCAAGAATAAACTCATTGCCAACAGTAATGCCAGCGACGTTGTTAACGCCATAGTTCTGGATAGCAGTTTGGATTTCCCCTTTCTGCCTTTGGTAAGCAACACCATTATCGTTGATCGCTGGGTAATTGCCGAGGTAGACATTCATGTTGACTTTCGTCAATTGAATGGCAGCCAGCTGAGAGGGGATTAAGCTATGCAGCCAATGGCGGAGATTTGTTGACTTACGACAAGCGACGATTGGTTACAATCGGCACCATACAGACGGATGTTCTATCAACGGATTTCATGAGCGAGGAGTATTGAGCGCCAGACGGGCAAAAATCGTACCGTAGTAAGTTGCGACAAAAGCTAATGGAGTGTAAGAGATATCAATCTTGCAGGATACATTCAACTTACCTGGATGTCTTCGATGACTTGGTCTAGAGCAAATTTTAGTCTAGCAAAGCGCGCTAAAGAAGGCGCCATGCACACCTAACGTGTTGCCACAGTCGGGCAGCTGTGAGCCCGCAGGAGTGTACGCAATACCATAGAAGGATTGTTTCAAAGCGGGATTCTTCTGGAAGTTACTAGGGTCGGCGGTGTTAGTTCCGGGCGGGGTAGACGAGCTGGAGTTGTTGCTGCCGCTACTACTCTTCTTCTTTCCCAACGTGACACCGAGAGCGACACCGACGGCGACGAGGACAAGGATGGTTATCAGAGAGCCAATGACCTGTCAAGGGCGTTGCCATGGGCAGGGTGCAGACACGTAATGCGAACTAAGCTACTTACGACCCACTTCGACCGCCTGTTCGATTTGCGGGCCTTCTCCTCCAGCCACTGGCTGTTGGGAACGGCCTCGTCGAGATTCTCGTAGTTTCTGAGTGGTGCAGACATGTAGGGCGAGCTGCTTGCTGCGAGGGGCGTCTGTGCGAGCGAACTCCTTGCTGGGTCTGAGACGTCGTTCACAGAGTCGAACGGGGAATGAGCGTGTATGCCTGATGGGCTGTGGGGCTGCGCAGCAGTGAGTAGGTGTGATTTAAAAGTGAAACAGCGTTGGAGCAACGAGGAAGGAGAGGGAAAAACGAAAACTCGGTCACGATTGAAGACTACTATATATATACGCTAATAGTCGGTTGGCAATGAAATGGTTCTTACGGCTCCTGAGTATAAATCCTGTAGATTGGGGTTTGAACTGGCCCCGGGGTTGTCACGGTATGGCGTTATCTGTTGCATCGAATAACCTCCAGCTTCGTGCTGCATCGTCGTACAGTAAAAGTGACAAGGGACTGGATGAACGAAAGGAACGGAAAAATCTTTCGTTTAGCTTCAAATGAGGACGGCCTTTTTCGCCCTTTTCGATGCTGTGTTTGGTTTGGCCATGTGAGATGCAAGGGGGCGGCTGCAACAGCGGCTAGTTATTCTTATGATGCTTTCTTTAGCTATGGGGACTAGGCGGCCTGATAGATGCCTCTATTCTTAGAGGAAACTTTCAGGGTGCGCCCAACTATAGTGCACATACGTAGCCCTGATGATTATCCCCTGCTCCACCATCACGTATCATGCTGCGGTTTGCTGGCCAGATGATAGATCGCCACCGACAACAACCGGAAATTAAGTATAGGCACCCAGTGTTCAGATGCGGCGTTACAACAGCTAGCAAAAGACCATATAAAAAGAGTGGATGGAAAGATGAATCAGTATCCCTGTGTTGAAGAGTCGCAAAGTGAACTCTTCAGGTATATACCATGACGCCCAGCCTGAGACGAGCTCCCGAATTCTGGTTACCCACCGGTTGGAGTGGGTGCGTCTGCCTGCTTGGGTTGAGCCGATACTCTCTTCTGCTTCCTCAGTACCCTCGCTCGATGCTTCTCATCGTCTGTGACAGAGCCTCCGGACACATCTCGCCTTGACGGCATCGTCCTACTACGGCTCACACCTGGCACATTCGAAGCTTGAGCCTCCCGTCTCGGTATGGGCGCCTCTGCCACAGGCGACAGCTGTTTAACTTCAGGCGCCTTTGCGATCTTGTCTGCCGAATCTATTTGTGTTTCTTCTCAGCATCGTTTACAACATTACCCCCGCCAGGTCCGACTTACCAGCACGCTCCAGCGTCGTCCGACGCCGGGTGATTCGGCGCTCTCGCCCAACGAGCTTCCATCCTCCGCCCACCTGTGAATGCTCATCGTCCGAGCTTGGAATAACCAAATCTGGTTCCTCTTCTGCAGCAACACGCGGAGGCCGCTCCCTCCAAGTACTGGGCTCCGACCGCGGAGGTGGCGGAATATCAAGCAGGAACCAATCCTGTTGCGCAATTAAGAATTCCAGGACCTGCTGGCTCAACAAGTGTTCTCCAGGTGACAACTCATGATTGGGGTGGGATATGAGGCCGGGCCGAAAAATAACCGCAAGATCTAACACAGACACGGGGATGGCGTGAGAGGGTTAGAAAAGTCTATTGGACGGAGCACGGGACAGGGGGCACGCACTGGTCGCTGTCATTAAGTTCTTATCTGATTTTCGTGCAAAGACTGATAAGAGGTCCAGCACATAGAGAAGGAGGTATTGATTAGCGCGTGGCATGCGCTGGATTAGTCTCTTGTACGTAGTGACCACTTCGTCATGGTTGGTGTGCTGTTTTGCTACAAATAGATGTTAGGTTAGGGACTCTTAGAGCTGTCAGCCACCACCAACCAAGGGCATCCCGGAACTTGAAGCACGATTAATCGAGACAATAGGTATACGCATAAAAAAATGGACTCACATCATGATACATATCGTGCGGTATTACAGGTTCCTGTGGAAAACTCGACCATCAGAACACGTAGTATAAACGTAGTGTTATACTAACAGGCATTTGGGTCAAATATCTGCGGAAGACGCTAGCAACGTCATGCGTCGTAAAATTTTCCTTTTTCCAGTCCAGGGATTTCCCGTACTGGTTATGCGGACCTGAGTGTTACGAACATTAGGTGAACAGTCGTACGCACTCTTGGTGGGGCCTCAAATGCGGCTTGCAGATCCCGCATGCGCTTAGTAGATCCATTGACGCGAAACGTCCCCTCTACCTCCGTAGCTGATTATAAAATCATTGTGGAATCAACATCGACCCCATCGAATCTGGACAAGGGCTCCGCACCATTCTCTTTGAGGTACAATCCACTACGCAAGTAAAGTCATCGATCCGCGAACGACTTAACACAGAAGAACTCGACGTACCACTTGGCAACAACAACGGGGATATATCCCCATACATATAGGTCTCCATTTGCGTTGGCGGTCGATATCTGGACACTGGCATGTCTCAAGCTCTCCCTGAGGGGCTTGCCAAAGACCGGGTGTTCTTCCTGTCCCGCAGCTGAGATTGGATTTTTGAAATTAGTTAGCGCGTGCCTCCTACCACATGAGACGCAGACGTGCAGACCTCGTTTAGCTTCGGACTCCTTCTTGAACTTTTGGGCAGCAGTAAACTGGGACCACCATTTCATGAGGCTAGCTTTGGTTGGAGGAGGACTGTCTGAAGGCATGGGGGTGGTTGGTGGATGGTCGTCGGTTGGGATTGAGACGGACTTGCGGTGTGATACTTTTGCGAGAAACGCAAAAGGACGTTTGCGCCGACTGGAGGCCAGCACGGGCCACGACGAACAATTTGTGGTAACAGTGAGGTGAGGAATACAATGATAGTACAAGTTCTGGCGGTGGAGGACAAGCAGGACTCATGACGCGCCGCAGACCTTCTCCAGCACACACAGCCACATCACCAACGCTAGTACCTTACGGGCTATAGTCACATCACTGTTTATAAATTACTATCTTCGATGCTTGGTGCAATCCTATCATAAACCAGGTGACGGTCATCAACTTGGAGAGAGGCCCAAGCGCACCTGACAGGTTTACGCAGTAACTAGAGACGCTGTATGGCAGTAAAACTCCCATCACAGTATATAACTAAGTTCAAGCCGTGTGCACATGCACAGGCAGATGCCTATATAGATACACCAGCACGCTGCACCAACTTTTGCCGGCTACCTTCACTCTACCATGCCGCAGAAGCACCTGTACCGAAACATTTTAGAAATCGTCAATGTCATCCAGGGCAAACGATCGCCCTTGGCTAGACAGTGGCTGCTGGGCTCCATGGCAGGCGTGGCAGTACTGTTCACCATTGTCTTCCGGCACCTCCTTGCAAAGAAACCGAAGCTCATCAGAGATTTCGCCAAGGTCGCTCGCAAGACAGACACAAAAGGACGGGACTTCGACGAGTATGACATCATTATAGTCGGAGGAGGTGCGTGAGTTCTTATACCGTGCTAAGTCGAGGTTTTCATTTCGGCATCTACGGCGCTTGTTCGTGCGACAGGCACAGCGGGCTGCGTTCTTGCTTCTCGATTGTCTGAGGACTCTACCTTGCGTGTGCTACTTATCGAGGCCGGAGGAAGGTGCACACCCCATTCGTCTGGCTTATCTTGCACCTCCCAGTAACTTTCTCTCGAACTTGTAGCGGCAAAGCCATATTCGAAAGCAGAGTGCCATCTGGTTTTGGACAAATATTCCGTACCGGATATGATTACAATTTCTACACTGAGCCGCAGGCGCATGCAGGTAACAAGAAAAAATACTGGCCACGAGGTAGGCGCCTATCTGTGCCATATCGTCGAAGGCCTGTGCGCTAACGTCCACGTAGCTAGGCTTCTTGGCGGATGTGAGTTGTAACACCATTTCTCAGCAGAGACAGGATTTGACGGGGCGAATGCTTCTGTGGTTAGGCTCTTCGATAAACGCACAGATGTTGGTCAAATTTAGCAGCTGTCTGGCTTCTGTTGACTTCCAGTTTCGTAGGGCTCAATACGGGGCCCCATCTGATTTTGATGAATGGGCGACAATCATCGGCGATGACTCTTGGTCGTGGCAAAACTTCAGTCGGTGCGTCACTGCTCCTCGTAGTGTTTATCTCCCTCACGTCCTCGATACACCAGCTACTTCCGGAAATTCGAGAATTACCACCCAGATCCGCGTTACCCTCACGTTGATCCCGCCCAGCGCGGTAACAAAGGACCCGTAGATATTGGTTACTATACCCATCTATGGAAAGGCAGCCAGCTCTTTATCGAAGCAAGCATGAACGCCGGCGTTCCTTACAGTCCTGACTTCGGCACCACAGCTGGGACGAAGGGGACAAACAGGGTACGCTGTGGTCTCTATTTCATCCATGGGCCCTTTTGACCGATTCTTGGCGGCGTACAGATCAGTGAGGCTATCTTTCCAACCAAACGCCAGTTTGCTGACTCATGGGCGCCTGACAGTGACCTATGTGAATAGCCGTGGCGAGCGTGTGTCCACCGAAACAGCATACCTTACGGACGACGTTCTCGCTCGTCCGAACCTCAAAGTTATCACCCACGCCCGTGCAACCAAGATCCTGTTCGAAACCGTCAACGGAGTTCGTCGTGCTGTCGGTGTCGAGTTCGCCAAGTCGAAGGATGGGGGCAGTGCACCGCGCTTTAGGGCGCATGCACTCAAGGAAGTCATTGTGTCGTGCGTTCCTACACCGCGGTTGATCATACTTTTTTCTGATCCTGTCTCTTTATCTGTAGAGGTGGAGCCATCCATAGTCCTCAGGTCAGAACCAACTCCATTCTCTTTTTGAATAGCCTTTCATCCAGTAACAGATTCTGATGCTCTCTGGCGTTGGACCAGCCGAGCAACTCAAACAATTCCATATCCCTGTCGTATACGATCTCTCAGGCGTCGGTTCCAACCTCATGGACCATCCCGTCTTCAACCTGCGCCTGAAAGAAAAGGCAGGGACCTCGCTCGGGTACCTGACGCCGCACGATCTTAAAAGCAGCCTCAAACTCTGTAAGGCCTTGCTGCAATATCAGCTTTTTGGAACAGGGCCTTTGACTTCCAACGTGAGCTCACAACTTTATCATACATTAAGGTTCTGACGACCATGAACCTGGTGTTCAGGTCGGCGAGGCTGTAGCATTTTTCCGCTCTGACGACCCTGTCTTGTTCCCGCCTGCTGAACACAACCACACCATCGAGGACAGCAGCTCTGGCCCCGAGAGCCCGGATATCGAACTCATCTTGGTCCCTTTGCCAGTCCACAACCATAGCTTTGTATTAGAAGCGGGTTTGAACGCCTTTTCCACGATGGTAGTACTTCTCAGGAAAGTCATTATGTTGGCTGTGCATTGCTCTTCACACTTATGCCTTGATGTAGACCTACGAGCGTGGGCAGCCTTCGCCTCAAATCAAATGATCCGTGGGATGCTCCCCTCATTGACCCCAAGTATGTATATCTTCTCTGAGCTCGCCATCACACACCTGACCTCTCGTACGCTGTGAACAAGCTATCTGCAAACACAACACGACATCGATGTGATCATACGTGGACTTCGCGGCGCTCTCAAAATCGCACACACTGCTCCACTCACTTCTATCGTTGATGTTGACTCCACGCACCCCAAGCTAGATCACCACTTCGTCCATCTCTCGGACGAAGAGCTCGCTAAGGATGTACGGGATCGCATTGAGACAATATACCACCCAGTGGGAACGTGTGCGATGAAGCCTCTCGCGCAAGGCGGCGTGGTCGATGCGGAGTTGAAGGTATATGGCATTCAGAATCTAAGAGTATGTGATACTTCGATTTATCCTAAGCTGGTTTCCGGACATACGGTGCGTAGTGGTTGTTTTGTGGCTTTGCTGATTTTGGCGTTGATGAATTGGGAAGGCTGGCGCCTGTATCGCTGCCGCTGAGAAACTTGCCGATATGATCAAGGCCCAGTATGCAGGGGGGGTGAAGGGCCCCTAGCTGGGGCGATTGTCTGTTGTACAGGACGAGCGTGTTACCTCTTGTTCAGTCGTATATAAATCCAAGTATGTACTTGTCTTCTTACATTGGTCCAGACTTCGATGGTTTGTCTGATCTGAACGTAGTCGACACCACAATACTTCCATCGTTCCTCCATCGTGTGTTGAGTTTGATTCGTGTGTCGTAAACCCACACAACTTAGTAGTTAAAGACGCCAACAACTGCGGGCAAATGGACAGGGAACCCCCTTAGCGATGATGATACCGGTACTGAAGTAGTAGCGCGAATAAGCCAGCCTGACCACACCCTGGCCCAGCGCCGAACAAGCCTCAATAAGTGTCACATGGAGAACCGTGAGCTGGATTGTGATTATTATACAACCGTTTGATAAGGGTGCTGTAGGAAATCTAATGCAAATGCAAAACGGAACCTCTCCCGTCTCCCCCGCATGCAAATTAATATAAGATAGCACGGACTATATTGAAAGTGTGTCCTTCCACCTCTCAGCAATAGCCTCTCCCCGGAAAACCTCGTGAAGCACCTCCCTAACGTCTTCGACGTATACGAATCGTATCCCCGTCTTGACGCTCTCGGGAACGTTCTCCTCTATGTCGGCTCGATTAGCTGCCGGCGCTAGTATGGTCTTGATCCCAGCGCGATGAGCAGCAAGTATCTTCTCTTTGAGGCCTCCGACAGGTAGTACTTGCCCCACAAGAGATATCTCTCCCGTCATAGCTGGAAAAATATGTTAATTGTGAATCATTGTATGTCGCACAATCGTACCAATATCGGGATTTATCTTGGTTTTGGTGAACAGTGAGACGAATGCTGACAGAATGGCAGTTCCAGCGCTCGGTCCTTCCTTTCCGATGCTGCCTTCAGGCATGTGCACATGGATGTCACGATCTGTTAAGAACTGCTCTTCTGGAGTTTTGGTAATACCCAGTTCGTAGGCGTGGGCCTTCACCCAGCTGAGGCCAATCTGTGTACTCTCACGGATGACCTCGCCCAGCTTTCCGGTCAGCTGCAGTCCACCTTTCCCTGGCATACTCTGCAATTGATGAGACATGGTCGATACGCTCAGAGTAGCTGGCACATACCGTAGCCTCGACAGGCATGACAGCACCGGATCCATTGCCAAGGTAGCCCAGTCCAGTGCTGACGCCGGGGGGCGGGGGAGCTACATACATCCTGTCCTTGTGGTAGATGGGAGGACCCACATAGTCCTTTAAATTATCAGGGGTAATGCGAACGTGGATGTCGCTCGGGACATTCAGGGGCTTGCGTTCTTCCGTTGTAACTGGTTTGCGGTTGGTGGAATCATTGCTGGTGCTTTCCTGAGGCGCGACCTCGTTCGGCTCATTGGCTGAGGGCTCCTGAGATTCAACGGCCTTGACCTGCGAGCCAGGAGTCAGGGGTTCGGAGGGCACGCTAGTTGGTGCGGGTGGCGGTGGCTCGGGAAACACTGTCTCACCAAGGTCTAGAATTAACTTGAGTGCAGCTTTCCTGTATATCTGGAAGGGATGGGGTGGTCAACGCTATTATCATTTTTGAGAGGTAGAAATTGTACTTTGTCGATGTGCTTCTTCAAATTCCGGACCCCACTTTCGCGGCAGTAATACTTGATAAGAACTTCAACAGCGGTAGGATCGAGGAGAACATCTGCATCTTTAAGACCCGATGCCTCCTTCGCCTGTGGACCAAGGTACTTCTCGGCAATTACAGACTTCTCTTCGGAAACATAACCGCTAACTTCAAGGACTTCCATGCGGTCGAGGAGAGGGGCAGGTATAGTGTCGAGGTTGTTAGCTGACAGAAAATTTCAGCGCCATTGAAGGTCAGACCGATGACAGATCACAATACCTGTGCATACGAAAAGGACACGAGAAAGGTCGACCGGAACATCCATGCTGGACGCGTAAGCTTATAGTCAGTAGCGTCACAACTTCGAACCACAAACAGTGCTCACTAATGATCCAAGAAACCATTGTTCTGCTCTGGGTCTAGCATCTCCAATAGTGCGCTGGCAGGGTCTCCGTTTATCCCACGTCCAATCTTATCTACCTCGTCAATCAATACCAGGGGGTTCTCTGTACCAACCCGCTTCAAAGCCTGTATGATCTTTCCAGGTAGTGCGCCAACATACGTCCGCCTGTGACCCTTGATCTCAGCAACGTCGGTCAGACCACCAACAGAGAACCGGAAGAACTGTCTATGCAAAGCGCGTGCAATTGATTTTCCGATGGACGTTTTACCGACTCCTGGGGGACCAACGAGACAAATGATTTTGCCCTCGACGGTACCCCGTAGCTTGCCGACGGCGAGGAACTCGAGGATGCGATCTTTTACGTCTTTGAGCCCGTAGTGATCTTCGTCCAGAACTGTCTGAGCGTGCGTGATGGAATAGTTCTCGGGAGAGTGCTGGCCCCATGGTATCTGTGGACATTGCCGTTAGTGTCTTGGAAGGTTCCTACGAACACAGTCAACGCCCTTACCTGGGTCAGCCATTCCAGATAATTACGCGTGACATTGGCTTCCGAAGCGGCGGGTTCCAAGCCCATCAGCTTGTTAAGCTCTTCGTCAAACACTTTCCTAACTCCGTCCGGCATATTCAGAGATGCAGCCCTCTCCTTGAACTTCTCAATCAGTTTGTCCTTCCCGTCCGACTCCATGCCGAGTTCCTTCTTGATGCCCTTCAGTTGCTCCATGAGGTAGTATTCGCGCTGCCGTTTTGCAATCTTGCTATCAACGTCTCGGGAGAGCTTGCTCTGCAATTGTGCATTGATGAGTTCTTTCTTGAGCACCAAAAGTGCTTTACGTAGCCGATCATCTACCACAAGACTTTCCAAGACGTCTTGGAGCTCCCTGACGTCGCCCGTGGAGACGGCGGCGGCGAAATCTGCAAGCTTATCTGGTTCGTCAAAAACGTTCGACGCTACTTGGTTGATGGAGAAGTTGGTGATCTGGTCGCGGAACAACGGGTTAAGCTGGGCAATGTCCTTGAACACGGAGACGATCTCGGACATGAAAGCCCGGATGTACTGATCATCTTTGTTGTAAGGTTGTGTGACGAGATTATCGACCTGAACAATGGAGATTGCGT
Source organism: Leucogyrophana mollusca (assembly GCA_021014945.1). Lineage (NCBI taxonomy): Eukaryota > Fungi > Basidiomycota > Agaricomycetes > Boletales > Leucogyrophana > Leucogyrophana mollusca. Next base: position 94,833 of record MU266384.1, on the reverse strand, counting down.
GCTTGTGAAGGAACGACGTCTGCACGGGACCTATAGGATGGGGTCAAAAGTTGTTTCCCTTCAGAGGAACGAGCCCACTTCACCTGGTGGGACTATGGCCTCGGTGGCATCAGGAGACGGTGGAGGAGTGACTGTTTGGGTTTCCTCTGGAGTGATTTCAGCCGTGCCTGGGTGCTTTCCAGCCTTGGTCAACTCAGTTATCTTGATTCTCCGGTGAGGATATAGGACTGCGGTGAGACCTTCTTCCTTATCATCCCCCGACCCGCTATTTGCCGCAAAGACGCTAGTGATCTGTGCGAACACGCCGACTGGGTGTACCGAGTTGATGTCAGTTATAACATCGCTGTCCGTATTCTCGTCCTTTAGCAGGAAAGCGCCAAGGTAAGGCTGACCACGTTTCATCATCTCCTTGATAGCCGCGACGACTGCCGGATTGCGAACGACGACAGCTTTGTAAAAGCCAGGAAAGAGAGGCCGTCGAGCAATAGGGAGTGCAAGAACCTGTGGGTAGATTTCTGGAACCGACTGTTTCGCGATTGAGCTGGGTGGAGGTGTGGCTGGGGGTGGTGGGGTTGGGGGGTCAGAACCGTCGTTACTATCTCCGCCAGAGGATGATGAAGGAGGTGTCGATTCAGAGGAAGAGCTAGAGGCATTTTCATCCTCTGGCCCGTCCATGCGGACAGAAGAATCCTTTGGTTCTGCTGCGCTAGCTTCTTCTGCATCCAGGTCTGATGAAGCCGGAGGCTTGCCGCCGGACCACCGTGGAGAGTGCAGAAGCGGAGATGATCGAGCAAAGGGTGCAAGTGAGGTCGAAAAGGTTCTTCCCTCAAATAATCGCGTCCCTTCGTGCGTCCCCATGCTGGAGAGCGGACGTAGCGAGTTCGCATACAACGCCAAGGCCTGCCTCGAGCATATCTGCCGCGCACAAAGGGCTGAGGTGGCGCGAAAGCTGCCTACGAAAACCATCAGCCGTATTAAGCTGGTCGGGAGCAACACCCAGAGCCTCCCTCGTGAATGGAGCAAAGAACGAAAGAGATACGTTTACCCGAAAGATAGGTTCAATTGCGAGTTGGCTGAGAGCCTGCAATTTCTTGAACCACAGTGATGACAAGTACGCTCACGTGAGGTGGTCAGTGCGCGTTCCGAGCTGAGTCTGAAGCCGGTGTTAGCCGAAAGCTATTTGAGGCGGATTGGTCAGTTGTCAACCAACCAGTTTTATCCCAAGACGTGTATCTTTCGTCTCCCCTTCATCACCGCCCGTCTATTCTTATACATAAGTTACCCAATACTTAAATACCCCACACTCAGAGACGAATAATGTCTCGGTCCGCTCTTTCTTCTGTTTCTGCACTCCTGGCTATCGCCGCTATTGTTGGCGCCCAACCTGACCCTGCGGACCCGACCCCCCTCGTTGACAAGAAGTATGCGTATCCGTCGGGGATAGTGAGTCTCCTACCTCCATTCAGCCTGCTCGTCGCGTATTTTCTTTTTTGGGACTGGGGTATGAAATGGGCGGCTAACAAAACCTTATACTCTAACAGCCTTACCAAGTCGACTATAACACCGCTGCCATCCGTGGTCCTCAAATCGGGTATAACATTTGCAACAGTACCACCGAAAACCAGCAGTCTCTATGCCAGACATCCATGGTGAACCATATTGATGGTACGTCGTACTCACTGAAGTCCCGCCACTTGAAGTCACGCCTCACCTTGCTTTTCATTCTCGTGTCACGTGCCATATTACTACCTGACCACCAGATTTTTGCCTATGGGCTCCACCTAAACCCGACTCCACCATCGGCGACACCGAAGGTCAGGAAGTCGCGTGGTGCACCAAGCCTGGACACGGCACGCGCCTCATTCCCCAAGGCGCGCTCTCCGGCGTTCAGTACATTAAGACGCCCAACTATATCCAGATTGTCGGGTATATGGACCAAACGAAGCTGAACATGGCAGCGGGCGACTATGGAGGAGAGTTGGACCCGCATGGCGCTGATTTGGTGAGTGTTGAGCATGGGTGGGGCGGTGAAGAGGAAGCTGATGATAAGGGTTAGCGCGGCAACCCTCTCGGAGGCCTCATGTACTCGAACGCATTCCCGAGCAACAATGGGAACAACGGGTCGTATCAACAAGTTATTGACTGGACAAAGTAAGTTGCACTTCCCGATCTTTGTTACTTCATATGACTAAACTCCTTTTAGCTTCATGGGTGGCAACTTCTTCTGTATCAAAGTCTGCGATCCCGCCGGCTCCAACCAGCAAGCCCTCTGCCAGAATATTTATGACCGCCTGGGATGCGAGTATAACGCGCCTAATAACGCCCAGGACGGCACGTTCGAAGTCTGCCAGGGAGACGACATGTCGCCGGTTGGAGTGTACACCTCAGGCACTGCGACGATGACGTACTTCCAGCCTCCTGAATCGCTGGGTCCGATCACGAGTGTACCGTACACTCCAGTGGTGCCGAGCTCCAGCAACTGTGTCACGTATCAGAGCGCGCAGCTGTTTTCAGGGTTGCCAGCACCAACCGGGGCAAGTACTAGCGCTAGTGCCACTGGGAGTGCACACCCCACGGGCAGCGCGAAACCGTCGAGCTCTGGGTCGAAGAGTGGGAGTGCGGCGGCACCAAGTGGGACATCGAATGGGGCCGGGGCCATGGGTGTCTCAGCAGTTGCAGGGGCTGCGGGAGTGTTATTTGCGATGGTGTTCTTGTCTTGATCAGTGGACATTCTGGGACTTTTAAACACGCATGACTTGTTGCGCCTTAAAGTTAATGGCATATTATCTACCTACCTTCTTTTGCGTCGTTCGCCATGTTGCATTTCGCCTACATCCCTATGTAGCCTACCTCACACATGATGTTGGATACTCAGTAGGTGCATATGGACTCCGATTGTTGCCCACATTCAATGAATCCAGTTATCTGTTAGCATTCTATCATTCCACTCTTCCGAACGAACAAGGCTACAGTACTACATATCGCTCCTGGTGGTCTCGGCAGAGCCCTCCAAGTCAGTAGTAGTCACGATGCGACCCGGCCAAATTTGCAGAAACAGCATGACGATTGCCTTATGTGTGATTTTATCGCTGGCACAAAACCTCACCAGCTCACTCAGTCAACGCCCTACACAAATCCTGCAGACAGGAAGTGTAGTGAATATCAGATCACGAGGGTGGGGTGGAGGGGAGAATTGATCAGAAATCAGTGAGCTTGGGTGATTGTGCCGGCGGCGCCGAAACCACAGTAAGAGATAGTGCGTAGGAAGGAAGGAAAGGTCGGGAACCGTCAGGCTGATGGCTGATAGCAAAAAAGTGATTCGACTGAGGATCGAACTCAGAACCTTCTGTGTGTGAGACAGAAATCATAACCATTAGACCATCGAACCTTCGTGCGAAGCCATCCGAAAAGAGTCGGACATAACATGACTTGGATAGTGGAAGCGGAAGACCGCCCTGCGGTACGACGATGTGGAGGCATTGATTGTTGTCGAGCCACAAGAAATTAGAGATTTTGTAGAACCCAACCTCGCACCTGGGTATCATACCAGTCAAACATCACCATTGCGAGGAAAAATCCACGAGTCGTAAACCACCGCAATGGTATATTGCTGAGGTTTTCGTCGGAATTCACTTACATATACTGTTAGTGTACTTGTGTTAAGGCAAAAAGCTGGGACTGGTTGTAGGAGATGCCTATAACTTCGGGTGCCATTGCCGCGTCCTTTCTACTCCCCCGCCACGATATGATACCGTGGCAGCACTACGGCGGCGGCGAGGCGTTGCTTCAGATACGTTAATGCCCTTCTTATATGCACGATGAAGATGATGATACAACTTACCCATCCCCAATTACCACCAGACGACGCCCTTCATAAGCCTTCGCCCCGTCCTTATGACCTTGGCGCTCTTCACCTCCCCAAACTCCCCGAACTCCGCCCCCACCTCCACTACTCCACTTGGATGGCGTATCCTCAACATCATGCCCTGCGAGTTGCCGCCTTCTCCATCCCGACCAGCAACCGTATTGGCCGGCAACTGCCTCATGACATTCGCTCCTTGCACATTGGCAGCGACACCGAGACACAACGCAACAGTAAGTGGAACCGCCTTGTGCAGTACACCCATGGAGAATGCGTGTATGACGATGTCGTGCGTGGAAGTATCGGTACTGGGTGCGAGGAAGGCGATCTTGGGCTGCGCTTGGGCGGTAGGATCTAGGCCCATCAATCGAGCGCCTTCCTGGCGGATGGACTCGACGATCTGGACGGATTTGGGGTCGCCAAAGTCAATTTCGGAGGTCTCGGGGACATTGAGGATGCGCTTCAGGTCCGAGATAGCAACGAAGATGCCAGGGTTGGTCGCGTCGACCAGGGAGGCAGGGATGTGTGTTTGTGCGTTGAGAATAGAGACAGTGATGGTATCCGTCGGGTTTCCGGTGGGAAGTAGCTTTCCTGTGCGTGCGCCGGCGGGGAAGACGAAATCAAGGGTGATGCGGGAGGCTTTCCCGGATACGCCGGCCATGGAGACCTGGGGTATATCGAGGTGCGGGACGCATGCGTCATCCGAGATGGAGACGGGGAAAGAAGTATCGATGCGTTTCTTCGTGTTTGTGTTGAATAGACGGATCGATGTTGTCGAAGTGGACGGGGACGGGGTACGATGGCATATTCCCTCATCGAGCGCAAATACTCCAGCCATGCTCGTCAAGTTTCCACAGTTCCCCGAATAGTCAATACTAGCGTCACGTACTCCGACCTGTACGAACGTGTACTCTGCATCGATGCCTTGTGCTCTCTGCTCATCCGACGGCGGGCCTACGACGCATATCTTGGAGAGGCTAGATATGCCGCCGCCCATGCCGTTGAGCTGGCGACCGTGGTCGGGGTCGGGAGAGCCCATGAGGCCGAGGAAAATGGGAGGCCATTGGGTGGGGTCTGTGGGGAGATGAGCGCGGTTGATGAATACACCTTTGGATGTTCCGCCTCGGAGGAACGTGGCAGGGAGCGGGTTGAGCGTGCTGAATCTGGCGACACGATGTATTCGCGAGCTTGGGGAGACCCGAGTGACCGATCGCAGCATTGCGCCCCGCCAGTATTCCTGTATAATATGATAGATAGATTGTTCAAGTTGACACTAGTACTGCGGCTGTTGAGCGCAGGAGTATCGAGTGCTAGCAAGCCCGCAAAGTCCCACGTGGCATCGACATGTAGGTCCATCTTATTCGCTCCAATTTCGAAGTAGCTGGGTTGTCGACTACACCAGCCCACTGATATTCAGCCTCAACTTAAGCTTGAGAAACTCCTTTCATGCGGTTCACGTATTGTGAAGGCGTTCCTGCAGATCAGATTTTACTTGGATGACGGCGCCTTGATTTTCATTGGCAGTCGATTTGCAAGTCCGCGCGTCCCACGTGGCCGCAAGCCACTCGTGACAGCACAACCAACACCCTGGGGCCTACACTCTAACAATCCACAGCTGGATCCTTGATTGTACTGTCTCATAACAGATATACAATGGGTGCGCCCTTACTTCCTGATCACTGTCCAACTGTCACTAACCATGTACACTCACAGGCATCCCAAAGGTTAGCATGTCCATACCATTTCAAGAACCAGCGCTAATGCCTCCATCCTCAGTTTTTCCGCTATATTTCGTGAGTCGGGCAAGTCCAGACATATTTTCATCTGATGACACTCTATACAGGGAGCGGTACCCATTAACCTCGCAGCTGATTCAGGAGAACAAGATCCCCGAGTTTGGTTCGTCAACTCGCGCGCATATCACTGTAACAGCCCATTTACCATCACTACTCCCCTAGACAACTTATACCTCGATTTTAATGGTATCATCCACAACTGTAAGTCAACGCAGTACCAGTCGTGTGCTCGAGTCTCACAGCCAACGCACAACAGGCTCGCACCCCAATGACGAGGATGCACATTTCCGACTCTCCGAAGAACAGATCTTCACCTCCATATTTGCCTACGTCGATCTCCTATTCGGAAAGATAAAGCCCAAGAAACTGTTCTTCATGGCTGTTGACGGCGTCGCTCCCCGTGCGAAAATGAATCAGCAGCGGAGTCGGCGGTTCCGTACAGCGAAGGAGGCGAAGGAGGTGCGGGAGAAGGCAGAGAGGAACGGGGAGACTCTGCCGGAGGAGAAAGCGTTTGATAGTAATTGCATCACGCCAGGCACGTGCCTTCCTCACTCTCATCTCGGAATCGGCGTTTACCACCCTGCGCTACACAGGAACGCCCTTCATGGCGAGGCTATCTGACCAGCTACGCTATTTCATCAACAAGAAGATCACCGAGGACTCGAACTGGCGGGATGTACAAGTTGTCTTGTCCGGTCACGAAGTTCCTGGTGAAGGTGAACATAAGATCATGGAGTACATCCGGCTTTCACGTGCACAGCCAGATTACAATCCTAATATCAGACACTGTTTATATGGCCTCGACGCTGACCTCATCATGCTCGGGCTCCTTAGTCACGACCCGCACTTCTGTCTCCTTCGCGAGGAGGTCAAGTTCGGGCCTTCGTCGAAGAAGAAAGGGAATACCAGGTGTGCCTCCGCAAATGCCAAATGAGACTGAATGAGTTGCTAACTTGATTTGCGACATAAACAGCCTCGAATCTCTCAACTTTTACCTCCTCCACCTCTCCCTCATGCGCGAATACCTCAATCTTGAGTTCCGCGACATCGAACCCGTGCTGCCGTTCACATACAGCCTTGAGCGCGTAATTGACGACTTCATCCTCCTCGCTGTGTTCGTCGGTAATGACTTTTTGCCAAATTTGCCGGATTTACATATCCACGAGAATGGGCTGGAGAGGTTGTTTGATGTGTATAAGAAGGTGCTTCCGGCATTAGGTGGGTGGTTGTAACTGTGCTTGCTTTTCCCCCCACTTTGGTGCATTTTTGGTTATTATCCTGCTCACCCTCGTGGTGCCTTTTGCCTTGTTCTTCCCTTGTCTCACCTTATTTCGCTCGCTTCATTATCGGGCTTTTGGTGAACTGAACCGAGCTAATTGGTATTGCGGTGAATACAGACGGGTACATCAACGAGAATGGGACGATAAATACGAAGCGGCTGCAAGTCATCCTTGACGAGATGACCGTCTGGGAGCGCGAGGTGTTTGAGAAAGAGTACGCAGACGTTAATTGGTTCAAGGGCAAGCAGAGCAAACATGTGCAGGAGATGGAGATGGCAAGGAAGAGAAACAAATTAGGTGTGTACGCGTTTTTTCACCGTTACCTTACTTCTGCTTCAGCTTCCACTCACCACTCACCCTCAATCCTGTCTCCCAAAGTCCTACCGCAAGCCCAACGACACATATTTGACCAAGTCCAATCCTTTGTCCTGGGACACAGAGGTAATCCATCGCAGTACCGCACAGCAACGCTTACGATGCCCAATACCTTTCCCGCCCGCGAACGAAAGTTCATCAGCACACTGGCAGAGGACTTGCATCTATCCGTGTCCTGGGACGAGTATGATGAGAGCGACCAGAATCTTGTGACATGGCGTTTTCCTGGGGCAGTGGACGACCTTGTACCTGAGTCTGGGGTGAACGGTGAGGAGCCCGGGACGAATGGCGGGGAGACCGAGTGGGAGGACGTGGATGAGGAGGAAGACGAGGAGAGTAGGGCTGCTGTGGACCGTGTCCTGAAGAAATATGACCAAGCGCCCGTCGTGAATGACGATGAAGGCGAGGGCTTCGATGCGCGGTACGAGAGGTCCATAACGGAGAAGATGAACGAGTGGAAGCGGGGATATTACAAGGTACACCTTTTCTTTCGTCGTTCCTACGATAGGGCTGATCACGCGGCATGTTAGGGCAAACTCGAAATATCCTTTGATAACCCGCAGGAGATGGGTGACCTGGTGTTCCGGTACGTCGAAGGCCTGCAGTGGGTAATGCACTATTATTACAGCGGCGTTGCATCATGGGGGTGGTTTTATAACTACCACTATGCCCCTCGCATCTCCGGTGGGTGGAGTCTGTTTCATGCTGTGTAGATGTGGAAAGGTGGCTTATGATTTTGGTATGCGCAGATTTACATGGGGTTGGGGAGATGTCGTTCGAGTTTACGTTGGGTACTCCGTTCCGGCCATTCCAGCAACTTATGGGCGTCCTGCCGTCCGCGAGCAAGGATCTCATCCCGGTCGCTTATCAGGTATGGGCGATGGCCTCCCCTCGACGTTGTGTCTTGCACTCATTTTGGGCGGAAACAGGATTTGATGTTTGACCCTAATTCACCTATTCTTGATTTCTACCCGCTGGAGTTCGAGCAAGACCTGAATGGGAAGAAGCAGGACTGGGAAGCTATCGTCAAGATCCCTTTCATTGATGAGAAGAGACTGCTGAAAGCAATGGCGTGTAAGCGGGCCTCGTCTCCCTCCCTTAAGAGATTTTTGTCCTTATTCATCCTCTTTTTCTCTCTTCAAGCTCGTGAACATCGATTGTCAGAGGATGAACGCCGACGAAACAGCTTCGGAACAAGCACCAAGTTTTCACATAACCCGGGCGAACCTACCCTCTATCCATCATCATTGCCCAACTTCTTCCCTCCCCTCTACCGCTGTACATGCCTCATGGAGCCCTTTGACCTCCCAACCCTCGACGGCCTCCATCTTGTCCCCGGCCTCTGCGACGGCGTCTTCCTCGGTGCAGCAGCTCTCGCCGGCTTCCCCTCTCTTGACACCCTCCCTCACACCGCACTTCTTGGGTTCCACGGCGTTAATGTCCATGGCCAAGAAAGCCGCAACAAATCCATGATCGTGCACGTACAAAACCCCCACGAGAACCGCAAGACGGAGGACATCGCGCGAGAGATGGTTGGGAAACGGACATTTATCGGGTGGCCGTTCCTCCAGGAGGGGATGGTTGCTGCTGTTTCCGACTCGCTGTTCAAGTACGAGAAGATGGCTGTTGTGCCGGGGTCGAAGCCGAAGGTTGTGTCCAACCCCCATGCACCGCAGGGCTTGGGCTATTGGAAGATGAAGTCTGAGAGAATAGCAACGGTGTACTCGAAGAAGTGTGGTGTTATGACAGGTGATGTGGACGTGCTGGTGCATGTCCGCCCGCTGAAAGGTTCGTGGTGGTCTATTTTTGTTTGCTCGTTGTTTCGTTAAAACGGGCTTCTATGTAGGCTTAAAGCGGCTGGAGTCGGGGGCGTTTGTGAAGGATTATGAAGGTCCCGACAAGGAGACTGAACAGGCTGTGCAGATGGTGATATCAGAAGTAGCTTCTGAGGATCCACGTTTCCTGGAAAAAGATGCTCCGCCGCTATCTGAGGAGTTCCCTGAAGGCAGCAAGATTTTCTTCCTTGGTGAGCACGCATATGGCGTAGCTGCGCAGGTGTCTGCCACGAACGACCACACGCTCTCTGTCGTCTTAGCCGTACGCATCCGCATCATTACTGGGCCCTAACTCTTGGCGAGCTGATACATACTGAACAAACAGTTCTTCCCATCTGACAAAGCCGAGAATGATAAATTCAAAGCTATAGTCGACGCCCGGTCCTCGCACAGTTACGTACCATCCTTCAAAGCCTCGAACATCCTTGGCATCACCGGTCGCGCGCTGTCCAAGATCACGTCTAGCTTCATGGTGCTCACGTCGGACCACCAAAAGACGAATATTGGCCTGAGTTTGAAGTTCGAGGGCAAGAGTCAAAAGGTTGTGGGGTATTCAAGGAAGGACGGGAGGAATTGGGAGTACAGCGATAAGGCCGTGGATCTTATCAGGGAGTACAAAGTGAGTGGCTCGGATCTGTTAATCGGTTACACATCGGAGGTAGCTAAATATCATCTATCAGAGCAAGTTTCCCGAGGTCTTTGCGGTTCTCGATCGTGGAGGAGATGGTAAGGTTGTACTATTGGAATCGACCTCCGGCATACTAACATAGTTGATTCAAGAAATGGCAAGGGCTTCTGACGTTTTCCATGGTGGAAACGCCGATGCTCAGGTCAAAGAGGTCAAATCGTGGCTCAAATCCAAGGGAGTCCGAGACTTTGAGCCGGTATCCCTATTCTCCGATCAACTCTCCAAGGTAGGTTACGATTACGCTCCTGCTTCTTTTATCTCATCACACCACCTTGCGCAGGACACCGTCGCAGAAATCGAGAAGCTTGCAGACAGCCTGAACGCTAATAAGTCCTCCTCGGCCATCAAAAAAGCCATGGTCAAAGGCATCCCCCGACACGCGGTTCTCAAACCCTCGCATGCTATATACCGTCTTCAGAACCAACATTTCGCGTTGGGAGACCGTGTGACGATGGTACAGGACTCAGGAGGAGTACCGCTCTCTGTTAAAGGCGTTGTCGTTGGGTTGAACTCGAAGAGTATGGACGTGGCTTGGGACGTTCCATTCATGTCGGGTGTCACGCTTGGTGATCGGTAAGTCGCTGACTTGTTTCACGCTGGGTGGTTGGGCACCCTCGTTGACCTACTTTGCTATCCGGCAGGTGTTCTCAGTACCGCGGGTCGACGGTCGAATTCAATTCATGTCTTAATCTAAGCAATCCCCAATTCATAGCATCCACAAACCCCAAGTCTGCTCCTCCACCCCGTCCAAACGTCCCCTTCAAGCCCCGATTCGGTCCACAGCCCGCTATCCAACCGCCTCCCGGCCAACCTGCCGTCGCTGGTTTCCGCCCCGCGCCTCAGCCTCAGAAGTGCGTCACAGCCTTGATACAAACCGTCCATTTTGATCCTGACCGAGCCACGGTTTGTTGTGCTAATTTGCAGTCATATAAGTCAGCCAATGCATATCATGTCGAACCCCCATCGAGGACGGGGGGGTTATGTGAACGGACGTGGTGGCCCACCACCTCATGCCCGCCACGCACCACCCGCGAACCCTCCGAGCAATAACAGTTCGTCCGTAACAGCAGATCACGTTGCTAAACGCGAACCAACGTCTACTGGACATGGCGGGGCACCGTCTCAGCCCCCACCAGAAGATGGGGCACCGCCTGCTTCGCGCGCACCTTTACGCGATGGGGTGCCACCTGCTGCACGGGATGGGGTCCCGCCCGTCTCACGCGGCGGAGTGCCTCACCCGAGAGGCCACCACAATCCCCATGCACATATACATCCAAGGGGTTTCCGCGGGCGTGGTGGTTTCGTACCTCATTCAGAACGAGGGAGAGGAGTCAGAGGACGTGGCAGGGGAGGGTTTGGGGTGACTGTTCAGCCTTTGCCGTCTTCGTGAGTTACTGTCGTTCTGAAACTTGCCCACTATGTAGTTTGGGTCGCATGATTTCATAGCCTGTCTTGTTTGTGTAGCTTGGGCCTGTAAGTGCGCACATCGTGCGGAATACCGCGATCAACCATCGAAGTTTGTTGTGCATGGAGTAGTTAACCGCAACACCAAATCGATTTGGTCACCGCGCCGAAGGGACCGTAATACTCAACCACTGTGGAACACGCCATGAGAGACCTTATCTTTAAATTGTGCCATCGGTACACATAATCGTTCGTACAAGCATGCCAACATCCCCGACACCTCCAACGATCCACACGATGAAAGACAATATCCAGGTAGGTAGCTTCACCATGGACGTGGGCTCGACTTGGCCACGGACTGGGAATGAAACTTCTTGAGAAATGATCTAGGGAAAGCTGCCCGAGCTTAGAATTCACCTTCATCACGCCTTAACAGCGGCACCAGAACCGTCCTCACTGGCTAGGAAGTACTTCAACACGAGCCGGAAAGTGAGCCCGCCACACGAATAATTCTAGGGTATTAGAAAGTGACTCACACTGAACTATGTTGCAAGAAGCACCGAAAATCAGCCAGGTAAAAGGGACAAATATCAAGAGGCTGGAGAGTTACTGACTTCACCAATGGGCTCGCCTGAGAACCATTGTCATTAGCAAAGTGTCGGACCGATGAGTATGACCAACTTACGCTTCTCGGTAGTAGATCCCTCCTCACTGGCCAAGAAATACTACGACGGGACGAAACATGAGCCTGCCGCACAAGAAAAAAATTGGAGTACTGGGAAGTGACTCACACTGAACTATTTTGCGAAAAGCACCGAAAATCAGCCAGTTTTAAAGGAACAGATATCAAGAGGCTGGAGGGTTACTGACTTCACCAATGGGTTCGCCTGAGAGCCATCGTCGTTAGCAAAGTGTCGGACCGATGAAGATGCCCAACTTACGCTTCTCGGTGGTAGATCCCTCCTCACTGGCCAAGAAATACTACAACGAGACGAAACATGAGCCCCCCCGCCCAAGAAAACAGTTAGAGGGCTGGAAAGTGACTCACACTAAACTAATTTGCGAGAAGCACCGAAAATCAGCCTGGTAAAAGGGACAAATATCAAGAGACTGGAGAGTTACTGACTTCACCAATGGGTTCGCCTGAGAACCATTGTCGTTAGGAAAGTGTCAGACGGAGGAAGATGACCAACTTACGCTTCTCGACGGCAGTTCCTTCCTCACTGGCCAAGAAATACTACAGCACGCGCCGAAAAATGAGTCCGCCGCACAAGATAAATTCTAGGGTATTGGAAGGTGACTCACACTGAACTATTTTGCGAGAAGCACCGAAAATCAGCCTATGAAAGGGAACGGATATTAAGGTGTCGGAAAGTTACTAACTTCACCAATAGGCTCGCCTGAAATCCATCGTCATCAGTTTAGTATCAGACCGATAGGGGTGATCAACTTACGCTTCTCTACGGCAGACCCTTCCTCACTGGCCAGGAAATACTGCGACATGCGCCGGAATATAAGCCCGCCGCACAAGAGAAGTTCTAGGGTACTGAAAAGTGACTCACACTGAACTGTTTTGCGAGAGGTGACGAAAATCAGTCTGTGAAAAGGAACGAATATTAAGCGTCGGGGGTTACTGACTTCACCGATGGGCTCGCCTGAGAGCCGTTGTCGTTAGCAGGGTCTCAGAAACCGGTGAAGATGATCAACTTACGCTTTTCGACGGCAGTTCCTTCCTCACTGGCCAGGAAATACTACAACACGCGCCGGAAAATGAGTCCGCCGCACAAGAGAGATTCTAGGGCATTCAAAAGCGACTCACACTGAACTATTTTGTGAAACGCCACCAAAATAACTGGTTAAATGGAACAAATCTCAAAGCATTGAAAAGCGACTGACTTCGCCTATGGGCTCGCCTGAATATCCCCACAGTCAATAGACGTAACAGACAAACAACGATATTCGACTTACGCTTGTCTTGTGCAGGCAAAGCCCGGACGCAGGCAATGGCGGCGGCAATGATTGCGATCGAAGTGAAAGTGAGCTGCATTTCAGTTGTATGTGTAATATATCAATCTGAGGGGATGACGATTTGGACGGTGAGCTTTGGGCCTTTATACGATTTCCGCATCGCTAGCATCATTGAATTGCCATCCAAGCGTTCTAGTCCAGATCTGTGAATTTCTTTTTTAGCAGAATACCAAATGGCCATTAGGATAATGATATTGCAAGAGTGCACATGGAACCTACCTAAGAACGCTGCGCTGCTGTCGCGATCAGTGGATCGACCACACTCCAAAACATCGCGAGGCTGGAATTTTGAAATATTCGGTGGAACTGGGCGGAGCCCTAGGAGGAGGGGCATGTGGTACCATAGAAGTTCACGTTAGTTAACCACGCCATCGGGCAGCCAGAATGTAGGCCAAGGGTCCATGGTTGAAGATAAGGGGCATGTATACTCTCTCGTTTACTGAGTCAGGCCTAGCCAGGTATTTTTGCCAAGGGTGCGAAAGATAAATGCATCAATAAACCTCGCTTCGCTCTATTGGCTACAGGAGAAGGCCCAATGGCGTCTCTCCAGTGCTCGACCCAACCGTCAAGGCGGAATGGGAGATTGAAATGGCAGAATTTTGCTCGCTGACGGGTGTATACACCGAAATGTTGCTCTGTCTCGAACTGTACGAGCAGCAACAGGCGGCAACACTGATCGCCTGTTGAACGCAAAATTCGCCATAATCTTGGAGTCCTTATTTTGATATGTGGAACGTCGCCTGTACGGTATTAGGTAGTTAGAATCCTCGGACCTAGAATAGGTGTCAATATCAACTATACCTCCTTTGATTATTCTCCACCTCCACCTCCCCGTTGGTTCCAACATGGTGCGCGAATATTACGGCCACTTGGCGGAGAGCATGCTACTCAGCGATCCCTTAGTCTTTACTTGGATACCTAATGCAAACATATATATCGTACCGATCGGATCCCGACTGCGTGGCCTATCGTCTTGTTATCGTCAGTTCCTGGCAGGCTGACCCACATTTCGCCGCCGCCGACGAATGGATGGCCTCAAGGTTGAACAGGGTTGAACAGCGGTGTGGGGGGCATACGCAACACCTCCAAAGACGGATATACACGTTGACGCGCGGTCGGATAGTTCCTTCGAAGCGAGACCTCGAACTGTCTTGCCATGATAACCTACGTTATGTACTGTGTACCCTGGTGCTCGGGAGGGATAACAACCGGGGACATGTAGTCTTCTCGTTATCTTAACTTCGGGTTTCGTTGTCCGCCTGAGTGTGGAAATACGTCGCACTCATTCGGCTGGGTGTACTACAGGCGGGTCCTACATCGGCGCTTCTGGAATTCCTGAAATTATTATGGCTTGGGTCTTTGATTTTGGTCGGGCATAATAGTTCGCACATGACAGAGTGCCTGAGATGAAGTGGCGAGCGTACCATCAAATCCAAGCGCCGCGGCGTGACCTGGCGTGACAGCTTCCAGTGCGTTTCCGAACGTTGTAGCGCCTCCATTTTTGGCAATATATCGGACATCGAACTGAAGTTAGTGGTGCCGAGAGATGCCGAGCCACCGGGTACGCAATCCAGCGCTGGCAGGATCATGCCGCAGTGATGTGGTGGCTGGAATTTGCTCGGAGTCAAAAAAAAATAGGCTGAAAAAAGTCCGGATCGCTACAACGTTCGGAAACGCACTGTCAGCCCTTGTTTAAACTACCGATGTTCGGAGTGATGCAGTGATGTCAGCGGATCCCTGCGCTCGGCGAATGGTGTGGGTTCAGAAAAGTACCTTCCACACGGCCCTCAGTCTGCCTCAGTCCTGGTTTGGTCCTAGTGCATGATGAAATTGGTGGTGCAAGCTGACCTTCCTATCACGACGTTCACAAATGTACATGTGGTCGTCCACACACAACACGATCGAACCGTAATAAAAGGACCTTCTTTATTTAAGCCAAGCTGAGCATGCCAGTGGCTCTATAACCCTGAGGCTCCGGGAAACGTCAAGGGCGGGCCTCACCGGCCGGCATGAGGATACCATCGATATTGTTAATTGTGAAATCTCTGCAGCTGGGAAGAGGCCATAGGAAAATATAACTTGAGAATTGCACGACCCTTCAATTGGAACGTTCACCATGAGTTTACTAATTTGTGACTCATAATTTGATGAATGAATGCAACGACGCCCGGTCTTAAGGGGACAAATAGTAATCATACACGTTCTGTGTGACGGATGTAAAGACACAGCAGTAAAACAAATGCGCAAACCATAACATACAGATAGAAAGGTACACTCAAGCTGATGAGCAGGAACAGTGACGGCGACAACCAATCTCAGAACAAGCTAGCAAGAAACCCAAATATCACCCTCCGTGAACACCTCTCTTCTAACAATCAAACGTCAAACGCGCGACTCTCCCATCCACTCTTCAAATCCTCCTCGCGCCTCTTGCGTTCCACACTCTCTTTGAACGTCTTCACCCGCTTCACTCCCTCCTTCCCAGATTGGTATGCACCTTTTCCGGCCCCCAATGCGCTCTTACCAGCCTCCACAACTCCCGGCATCCTTTCAGCCAGCGGTTGTGAATTTGTTCCCAAAGGACCCCTCTTGTCCCCTGACAATATTTGCGGCTCTGCGCCCATCGCCAACTTCGCCTCCCCCTCTCCTCCAACATCCTTCACAACCCCCGTCCCTGTCACCCTCCATCCCTCCATCAAACCTTCCCCGCCACTTTCCCTCCTCAGCCTGCCCACCTCGCTCCACACTGCCGCAACAAGCGCCGCGCCGCTCCCAAGACCCGTATCCCCAAATACCTCTCTCCTTCTCCCCACATCATACCCCACCCCATCCAGCAAGCCCAGCAAGCCCCTCAGCTGCTCCTCCAACGTCCTCTCTAGTGCCTCGCGGAACCTCAGCACAATTACGGGCTTGAAAACCGACGCGAGCACCGCGTGGTTCGACTCCTTTACCTCGAGCGTGATGTCCCGCGCGACACTCACCTCCACGCGCTCGAGCTCGAAGAACCGCCCTTTGCGCAAGCGCTCGGCGAGGCCGGCTGGTGTGTTTGGGATGAGTCGAATCTTCAGGTCGATGTCGACGCCTTGCGTAGGGAGCGTGAACGCCATGAGGCCGGTAAAGTCGCTTGGGCCAATGGTAGCGGTTTTATCCTTGTAGAAGAAGGATACTTCTTTGAGGGAAAGTTGGAGTGCTTGGA
The DNA here is from genome assembly GCA_021014945.1 of Leucogyrophana mollusca. Classification (NCBI taxonomy): domain Eukaryota; kingdom Fungi; phylum Basidiomycota; class Agaricomycetes; order Boletales; genus Leucogyrophana; species Leucogyrophana mollusca. The sequence goes on along the minus strand of MU266384.1, from coordinate 78,369 downwards.
GGCGGATGTGCGTGAGCGTCCCAAAGGCTGTCGTCGTCGTGCCGCCAGCCGGCGCTGAGATGTCAACGTCGGTGATATTCCGGATGTAGACGTGCCCAGGGAGTAAACTTAACGACGAAATATCGAGGTTCTCAAGCACGAATTCGACATCGGGGTCTACGTACTCAGTTCTATGCGCGCGGTCAAAGAAACGTCAATATATATGTGGAAAAAGATCTGGGCACATACCGAGGTATAGGAATATCCTTAAGGACACCCAAGATTCGCTGCGCATAGACATTGAACATGTCCTGCCAGAACCACGATGCTTGGTCCATCGCAAATTGCAGTCCGGCCTGGCCCCCAGTCCCAACCCCCCTCTCCACCTCCTTCCCAAACCTCTCATGCGCTCTCTTCACACGCTGCACGTCCGCATCCTTCTTCACGCCCTGTTCAAACGCCCTCAACTCAGCCCTAAACGCATCGACGTCGCTCTTCCATTTCCTTCCCTTGTCCGAATCCGCGTCCAAGAGTTCCTTCCAGCGCGCCACGAGCTCGCGATGCTTCTCACGCGGCTCATAACCAGGATCGTCGAGGCTTTGGCGCACGTGCCCGAAGAAATCGTTAAACCACGCTTTGAGATCCTCGTCCTGTCTCACATCGACCGCGCAGAGACGGATCTTGGCAAAGAGGTCGTCGAGGGATTTTTCGCCCGCGAGGCGCTCGATGAGCGCACGGACGGTGTGCAGCGCCTGGAAGACGTGTTTCTCCTCTGTAGGATCGTCGATAAAGGTATCGAGGGCGGTAGACTGGTTCACGTCCGCGGCGGTGTCAAGTGTCTTATTCACCCATTTGGAAGCAATATCAAAGAGCGTGGAGAGGGCGTTATGGTACTCTTTGTCGTTCTGAGCCCGCTCGCATATCTAAGGGGTGTGTGCGTGTGAGTGTGAGCGTATGATAGAGGGATGTGAGGATGTCAAGAGCAACGTACCTTAAGATACGCATCCTGCAGGCGCGTACTCGTCCTATTCGCAGTGTCCTCCGCCGATGCCTTGACGCTCTGTCCAGCACCAATAGCCTTCGAGCCTACCCCCTTCACGGTATCCATCGTTCTCTCAAACTCCACCCTCGCATCGCCCTCCCCCTCTGCTTCCTCTTCCATCTTGCGCCCCAACGCATCTCGCTCACCTTGCTGCACCTCCTCTTCCACTTCCCTCAAGCCCTCCTTCGCGCGCGCCGCCTGCACTTCCACGGCCTCCGCAAAGTCCGCCGCGGCGAGGCGCGCAAAGGACGCAAAGTCGCTGAGGAGGAACGTGCTCTCGCCAGCTACGTTCGTCCAAAGGACCTGTATGAGCGTGCGGAGCGCGGCACGGAGCGCGTGGGCATCCGACGTGGCTTCTTCTGTGGGCATGTCAATATCGAGCCGTGCGGGCTCGCCTTGGGAGAGGTGCCAGATGGCTTGTTGGAGGAGGTTGTCGCCTGGAGATGGATGTGAATCAGCGTAGAAGGGGATCCGAGGGGGTAGCCGAAAAACCGCAGCTCACCATTTTTGTTCGTCCCGAACTGCTTATATGCATGCAAAACGTCGCTCGAGCCCTTTGCGATGATTTTCCCTGGCTCACTGAGTGTTCCAGGGAGGGTTCCCTCCGCATCGAGAATGTTGTGGAGCGTCCAGTCGATGAGGGCATTAATTTGCAGCTGCGTGGGGAGCTTTCCAGCGTCGAGCGCTGCGAGAACGGATGAGGCTTTGTCCATTGATTTCGATGTGGTTTGAAAATGTGGGTGTCTGTGAGTTGCGAATGAGCGAGTTTTATAGCCCCTTGCTTGTATCCGCATCTGCGTCGTCATCCTGCACCACTCGTCATCGTGCGGACAGGGGCTGGGGTGTGGGCGCATGACGATGCCAATGACGCAGCAGGATAATCACGTGATTTACAGCGATGAATGTCTTTCGGTACATACGGTATCGCCCACCTCCCTCCCGGTCCCCTCACGCCCGCTTCCTCTTCAAGTTCTTATCCGCGTCCGCTCGCTCCAGGACCCCGTGCTCCGCGGTGTCGATCTCGATCCCTAGGTCCTCGGCGAGAGCGGCGGCGTCCTGCGGAGGGAGGGCGTCTGTCGCGAGAGCCCAGAAGCTGTTGATTTTCGCAGGAAGGGGTCAGGACAAGCGGTACATCGTGGTATGATACGACAGGCGACGCTGTGAATTTAGGCCCAGAGAATTGCGTGAACACGAGCCTCAGGATGACGTTACGCATCGAGGGACACGAGCTCATTGACGTTGCGCGTGACCACACCCTACCCAAAAATCGCAGCGCACTCACTTTTCAAACACCCTTCGTCTGCGCACCCACTCTGCGCGCCAGCGAGCCCAGTCCGCATCAAGCTGCGCGAGCTCGTGGGGGGAGATCTTTGGGGCGCCGGCGCGGAGGGGGGCAAGGCGGGTTGTGTGAGAGGCTATCTGTGGGTGGAGAGTGTGGAAGGGAGGATGTAAGGGAGCCCAGAGAGAGCCCAGAGGCCCACTTACCGCATCTTCCGTGCTCGCTATCTGTGTGTCGAGGTCGTCGTCGGTCGGTGTGTTTTTGAGCTTTGCCAGCTCTAGATAGATCAGGTCAGCGTGATATAGCTTATCTTATCATGGTATGACTGCAATGCTCGATGTACGCTTGTGAGGGAATTGTCTGTGTATGCAATGTGCATGCGAGATCCGAATTACCCAACAAAGCAGCCTTGATTTCCACGGCACCGACGGCGTTGCTCTCTTCGATGAGTTTGGACTCTGCTTCGAGTGCGGCGAGCTCATCAGGCGGTATAGATTTGATGTTGGCCTGGTTGACGACGAAGAAGCTCGTTTTTCCTGGATGAGTGGGATGTATGCAGTGAGGGGTCGCTTATATGCAGCAACGAAGCGTATGCGGCAGATGTGTGGACACGCATATGCGATGAGAGGCGCATACATGCGTGTGTGGAAGGTGTGTGAATGCGTATATATGCATCGGCGGACGTACCATACGTCTTCTGCACCAACTCTCCTTTCTCGGCAAGAGCCACGAGTATCTTCTGCGTTGCCGTCTTTGGGACAGTGCCTTTGAGGTTGGCGGCGACATCGACGGCGCCGAAGGGTCTGTTCATCTGCATGTGTGATGGAGGTATGAACTTAAGCTAGATGTAGAGACTGGGGTGCCTACGCGCTTGATGTACTGTAGGACTGCGTCCTCGGCTGGGTAGGATGAGTATGTAGACGAGGTGACGCGTATTCAGGAGTGCACCTTCTTGTCCCTTAAGTACCCTGACCGTGTCAGCGCTTTTTGCTTTAGTCGCCATCGTAGTGTTGGTGGTGGTGAAGGTGAGGGGAGTGTGACAGGGCAGTAACGCGTGACGGAGAGTACGCGTTTTGTCACGTGTTTGTGACTTTCATGATCCATTCCGGAGTGTGACACTGAGCCGTGCTTAGTAGTCCTGCTGCCAGACTCACCCGCACATGAGATTCGATTCCAGCTTCTGCTACGACCGATAATTCATGAGTGCCAGTCTCTCCCCACCCAGAGACAAGCGAAGCCTCGACTATGCAATCCGCTCCGGTATCGCTGGCGGCGTCGCTGGCTGCGTCGTGCGTACCCTCCACCCACGAGACCTATTTTTCTTGCCCACCCACTTACCATCACCCCGGCAGGCAAAAACAGTGGTTGCACCACTCGATAGAGTCAAGATCCTCTTCCAGGCCTCGAATCCCGATTTTCAGAAATACGCCGGTGCGTCCTTTCCCTACCTCCGCCTCTATCCCCACTCACCAACACTAGGCACGTGGAGCGGAGCGTACCGCGCGGGACTCGCAATATACAAGGACGGCGGCGCACGGGGGTTGCTCCAAGGCCATTCTGCGACGCTACTCCGCATATTTCCGTACGCGGCCATAAAGTTTATGGCCTACGACCATTGGCGGCCCGTACGTCCCTTTCCTTACCCCACCTTCCTCCCCCCCTTCACGTCGCATCCACTCACCTTCTACCAATGTCACCGCTCATTCCCACTCCGATTGCCATTTCAGCTACTCATGCCGGATAAAGCACACGAAACCAACTTCCGCCGCTTCGCAGCAGGTGCATTAGCAGGTGCGTTCGCTAGCCGTGCATGTCCATGAACTGTTACTCATTGCTCTGATATCTGTGTTGCTCAATCTAATCAATGACACGCGCTGTTACGCAATCCCGACATTCGTGTCACCTCATTCCCTGACACCTGCGTCACCCAACTCTCGCCCAACTCGGATACTGGATTGCCTCAATCCCCGGTACCCGTTCCTCCCTGAACCATGTTCCTCGATACTACCTCGATACTCTGAATAACCCTTGGTACCCACTCAATCCCTTCAACCCCCGATCATCGCTACTCGAGACAGGGATGACTTCCGTGATCTTCACTTACCCCCTCGAGCTCATCCGCGTCCGCATGGCATTCCAGAACCACACTCAAACTCACCGCCCGACGTTCCTCAGCGCAATGTCCCACATCTATCACGAAAGTGCTGTGCCTTCTTCGTCAACAGCTTCCCCTTCCTCTTCTTCGTCATCAGCCCCGTCATCGTCTAGAGCCACGCCACCATCTTCCACGGCAATGACACCACCATCAAAACACCTCTTCCAGCGCTTGCCCATCCTCAAATTCTACCGTGGCTTCACTGTGACAATGGTAGGAATGATACCCTACGCCGGGACCGCTTTCCTCACCTGGGACTTCCTCCGGGCATACTTTTACCCTTCCCACTCCCGCTCCCCTTCATCTCACACAAACACAGATCTCCGCCCCACCCCCCTCGCCAACCTCGCCATCGGCGCCGTCACAGGGGTACTCTCTCAAACCGCGTCCTACCCGTTCGAAGTCGTCCGCCGGCGGATGCAGGTCGGCGGCCTGACGCGCCCCGAGCGGTGGCTGCGCTGGGGAGAGACCGTGCGTACCGTGTATTCTAATGGAGGGTGGCGTGGGTTCTATGTGGGCCTGGGGATTGGGTACCTGAAGATTGTGCCAATGACGGCGGTGAGTTTTATGGTGTGGCAGTGGGGGAAAGGTGTGCTGGGTGTGTAGGTGGGGGAGGAGTTTGGTGTGTGAGTGGGGAGATAATCTTCCCCTGATGCGACCGCAACAACCCCAACGAGATAAGCACCAGAGTTGTGGACAGTATGATCCCCTTTATCGAGTGAACGGGTGAACCCATTCACTCCCTCCCGCTGCTCGCTTATACAACTCATCGCATCGACTTCGTAGATTTCAATCCATAGATTACTTAGCTTAGGTATTAAAGCTATAAGAACTCAATCACGACTCTACAGCTGGATCGAATGACAATTCGATACCGCCAGATGTTGATGTGTCGGTTCTACGACGGAACACGGAAGAAGTGGAACGTTTTAGAGCACCCTCACGAGGTAACCTTGATGTATCGCGACGGGGACCACAAGCGCCCTCATGTTCGGTCACGTAGGTCATGGGCATTGGTTTGGAGAATCGGCATTTCGTGGATGAGTCGTTGTGGGTTGGCCGGCTGTCGGTAAATCTTTCATTCCTTATGATGTTCTCTCTTCCTTCACCTCACCACCACCCACATCACCGAGGCAAATGCCGTCCTAAACATCCTACCACCGTGCAAGATCCCCACCTCCTCCGAGACGCTATCTCCATAACGCGCTCGTGGCTGTTCGTACCTTCTGTGGCGGTGAGCCGCACATTTCTGCGGGTCTGACGATGGAGTCTGCGGGGAAGGCCATGACTCACCTTGTGAAGCGGGGCTAACCTGTTACCCAGCTGGGTTACTTAGTTACAGACTGCTCAGGTATGTCAAATTTATTGGGTGAATTAGTAGGCACCACTCAACATTACCCTACACTCGTACCCAAGATAACACCTTTAGTACAACGCGTGTCAAATAATACAAACCGATTCCCGGGTCATCACCATCGCGCAATTCAAGGTCCAAACCTCACTGAAAACAACGATTCGGACAATCTCGCTCAGAACAAAGACATTGCGACACCCATCAGCTTCTGCATCTCCCCCGGCTCCAAATTCACCTTGCCCGTCGTCTTGTACTCGCTCATCAGACGCATAGCTGTCATGCCCGCCGTCTGCATCGCTACAATGGCAAAATTGGTCTCGGTCATCTCGTCATCAGTCAGACAAACACGAAGAGGCCTTACCTTGACTCTTCCCGGACGAATCTCCCCCACCCTTTTTGTCAAACAATTTTCCGGCTTGAGCCATTGCCAACGCGATCTAAAACCAAATAGGGTTGAGTAAAGTGTAAATCCTACCAACGCACGCCTGAGTGGCATCTACGCACAATCTTATCCTGGGCGCCTCCGCCGCCGCTGGGGGGAGCTTGACCTTGACCCTGAGGCTTGCGCGCCGGGCCCTCGTCTTCCGATTCAGACTCGGACTCAGAGCCAGATTCTTGGGGCTTGGTGGGTTTCTGAGGCCCACTTGGGCGTGGTGGTCCGGAGACCGGTGCGTTGGGGCGATTGCCTTGCGCCTGGGCAGGACGCCCAGATGGTGGGCCCTGAGATTGATTTGAGTTCTGCGCTGCAGTCATCTTGAGAGCCTCGACAGCAGCTGCCGCGCCGATCGCGTCGGTCGCCATCGGCGTATTCGAGTGCTCAGAATTGGGTCTATTGGAACGTATACGTCGTCAGTTACTGCAGCCCGAGCTTCAAGATGGGGGAACGGAGGCCCGAGACTTACCCATACGCCTGATCATGAGCCGCGAAATGCTCTGCGTACTGATCTCCTCCCGATCCTCCGCCATAAGGATTGTGCGACGCGTAATTCTGGTGCATCCCCTGTGCGGCCTCGTGATAGAGCGATGCATCGCCAGAGTCGTCGTGCGCAGCTGCCAGCGCGGGAATGTGCGCGTATGGGTGGGATTGAGCTTGAGTTTCTCCTGCAAGGTCATTGTGAGATGTAAGTACTTAACATACCCATCTACCTAGGTACTTTGAGGCTAACCTTGATTGTAGTACTCGCTCGCCTCTCCGCCCTTGAACCCGCCCTGGGGTGCGTTGCCCTGATGGGTTTGGCTTGGCTGACCAGGAGGGGGTCCAGAGGGGGGCGCGTACGCAGACCTGCCATAGCCTGGAGGTGCTCCACTAGGTGCTGTGTACCCACCGCCTGGCGGACCGGGAGGAGGTGCGTATCCGCCATGTTGACCTTGCCCTTGCCCTTGAGGAACGGGCGGCAGTGGAGCTTCCTTCGGTGGGAGATACTGGGGCTGATATCCACCCGGACCCTGTCTGTAGGGTAGTGATACATTGAATCAGTCTTAAATCAGGTACGGTGGCAAGCCCGGACATGGCAGGAGGGCACCCGTGCGTACCTCCGGCTAGTGGGATCATATTCCCCAAAATCCTCCGGCCCGATGTGACTCTGGGCTTGGGCAGCAGCGGTAAACGTACCAGCGGCCAGCATACTCTGGAACTCGTTATCGGAGACGAAATCACGTCGATCGAGTGTCGACTGGGGGGCTTCACCATAGGGCGCTTGAGCTTGCGCATAAGGAGCTTGACCCTGGGCATAGGGAGCTTGGGAATATGGAGCCCGATCGTACTCCGCCTGGCCGTAAGGCGCCTGAGAATAGGGAGCTTGAGGAGCCTGGCCGTAGGGTGGGCTTTGACTCTGATGATGGCGCGAAGGTGATGGAGTGCGGCTGCGATCATGATGATGGTGTTTCTCCCGCCTCTCTTCGCGTCGCTCTTCACGTCGCTCGCGACGCTCTTCATGACGTTCATGAAGCTTGTCGAACTGTGTTAATCAGGGGCGTCAGATCGCAGATCGAGAGCTGAGCAGAACACAGCTGGGCACGCACCATTCTGTATGATTGCTTTTATATCGTGTGGTTATGTATGTTAGTGAGCAGAGTAGAAGTGATGGAAAGTTGAAAGTTGTGAAGAGATTGATGATGAGGTCAGATATATACTCTGGGAGTAAGTACAGCCTTTCAAATTCGGTGGGCCAAGGGCACTGCCATCCCAGTGCATCAGTACATCATCGCGGCTGTTTCGGTCAAGGAATGTTTCAGAATAGTCCTTCCGAGCTACGCACACGATAAACAAGGACGGCCTCATCGTCAGCGCTCATCGCCATGGCTCAGCCTCTGAGGAGAACAAAAGAACAAAGCAATTCAGTTGCACCCTCGTTGGCTTCTGGAATTGTGCAAGCATAATGCATGTGCCAGAGGGCAACCCATCGCCTAGCCCTACTATCATGGTTGCAACATTACAATTAGCATACCACTATACAATAAACTAGGTACGGTACACGAAACAAGCACGAAGTGACCAAACGCTGTCCCTCGAGGTATAAGTATGAAATCAGCCAGAATTTGAGGTATACATTAAGGCACGATTATAACAACCTATCACGACTTCGAATCAAAAGATCTATACGATCCGTTATGGTTCCATCCATGGCCGTTCCTAGCCTGCACACTCCGACACCGTCCAATGCCCATCCCGACACGAACGAGTGTTTCAAGGGAGGCTCGCCCGTTGACCACGAGGTCCTCGTCCCACTCTACCATCCCCTTCTCGAAGAGGACGACGATGGTTGATCCCCCTGATGATGTTTTTCATGAGTGAGTACGAGTTGGCGTGGGCGTATAGGTTGACGGTGATCGAGCACAAGTTGAGTAGTATGATCCAACGAGTGGGCACAAGTGGATGGGCGAGGGAGTACGTTCAAATCAAACAAGATCAAACGAAGGATCACAACGCAACGCACCGAAAGCAAAATACCCAAGCTCTTGCCCCCGCTTAACCTGCTCACCCTCCTGCACCGTCGTCTTGATACTCCCCACCATCATCGCGCCCACACAAACCGCCATTACGCGCCCAAACTGCGGGCTGTCGATGGGCACAATCTTCCGCGCGTTCTCGCCATAAACGTCCAGCGCACTCCTGATCGCTTGGGGCTAGGAGAACACAATCACAACCACAAGTCAAAATCAGAACACCCGACCCGACCCGGCACCAAAAAGAACTCTCACATTGACCGTATAATACTCCCCCGAGATATGCGTCATTGCTCCGATCGTCCCATCCACCGGAACATGGAACCGATGATAATCCTGCGGCGCCAGTCTAAATATCGCCAGTGCCCCACCCGCATACCTTTCCGCCTGGTCTCGATACGCATCCCCCAGTAGCCGCGCGACCGTGAACTCCCGGCCCTTGATCCACAGCCGCGTCGCCTCTGAAACAGTCTCGAAGACCATAAGACGGCAGTCAGCTGCGCTGACGAGGCGCGTGGGGTCGTCAGGGCTTTCAGTGGGTCGGGCCGAAGGCTTTAGTTGTCTGTGAGGGTGGGTATCAGATATTCAAATCGGGTGTAACCTTGTTCACTCGACATACCGATAAAAGAACTCATTGAACGTTTCTGTGGACGCACGTGCGTCAATACGATTCTGGAGTTGACTGAAGATAATATCGCAACGTACTGAATGAACTGATAGGCTCAAGGATCTCATCTACTTTCAACCGATGGAACTGTATGAACGCCGGTATATCGCGGGCAGACTCGGGCGAGTCATACTTTATTCCTTGCTTGATCGATAGGGACTTGAGGAGACGTCGAGCTATATAGATGCACACAAGAAAGCACGCCTCAGACATCAGACACCCCATGGCTGCGGATACAAAAGGTTCAGCGTGACTTACCCCGCGCTCCTTCCATACGTCCTCTCGCGCCCTACGTCCAAGATCAAATGTTAGTCCAGCTCGAGGACGAAGGAACATCCCAGTCGTTACCTTGTACAGTAGCCTGATACCAAGCCGCACATACACCTGCATCTTCTCCTCTTCCAACTGGCCGGTCATCCGGTTCTGAACAATGATATTCGCCGAGTTCTACCAGCCAGCTAAGATCAGCACTGATCCACAGGTAAATACCAAAAAGGGGAGGTGATGGGAGGGAGGGAGAAAGATAACGACCCACCGCCCCAAGTTTATAATTCCCACTGGACACTTTCGTAATGATCTTCGTATACCACTTCCTCTGCGCCTGACTCGCAGTGACAAAGTTCCCGACCACGATCCTATCCACCTTCGCCCAGTCCTGGCTCGCACAAATTGCAAGGTGCGTGACAATATCCACCTCCGCCTTGGAGTTCAGCCGCGGACGGTGGCATAGCGGGCAGTTCTTCACATTGATCACGCGCTCGAAGGAGTCTTCGTCGCGCTGGCGATTGTCAAGGTGACGCGGAGCACTGATGCTGAGGTCCTCTGCGTCCGAGGAGGAGTAGGAGAACTGACGTGAGCTGGCCCCCGACGTGCTAGGGGAAATCGGGACAGGCTCGGCAAAGGTCAGCAAGGGCCCTTCACTAGGCTCAGTCGCATACGGCACAGGCGCTGCGGCCTGTAAGCTTAACTGCGCCGAGCTCTCCACAGGTGAATCGTCCGAAACCAGCGCGCTCAGTGGCGGCCCTGAGAAATCCAACCCATCCAAAAAGCCCCCTCCCCCTGCCGCACCCCAACCTGCATCCTCGCCCCCCATTATCGCCGGCGTCACAGGGACACTCGTGTCCAGCCCCCCCAAACTATCCTCGGTCCCAATCCTTTTCCTCTCGCTCTCCGGGCGCCCAAGCTCCGCCTCGAGGCACATGATCGCCTCTGGGACCGTCAATTCGTCCTCAGCGGGCTTCTTCCCATAGCGCGTGAAGAACCCGTCGATAGTCTGCGCGGAGAGCGTCGAGCCAAGGGAGTCGAGCATTGAGGTGAGCTCGAGGTGGGACATCTTACCCGTGTCGTCGGTGTCGTATTGGGTGAGATATTGTTGCCAGAAACGCTGCCGGAGGGCTGCATATGGTTGGTATTTCGCTCTGGGGGAGTGGGAATGTTAGGAGGAGATGAGGGTGAAGGTGATAGAGGTGAAGATGAAGGAGCAGATGGAGCGAGACACACCTGAAGGTAAGTACAGGCGTATGCTTCGCCTCCCATGACATCTCCTTCGCCGTCGTCAGCGGCAAACAGAACTCTTTCATTTCGCGATTCCCTCCCCCATCTTCTTCCTCCCCATACAGCCCCGTGCGCGGATCCGGCTGCGGTGCCTCCCTCACCAGCTCCGCCACGTCAAATCCCGCGTCCCCAACATAGTCGTTTGAAGAAAGTTTGTCCCAGTCGAGCACTGTCAGTTGAACCTTGAATGCTGTTTCGTAGCGGCGCACATGGAAGAGGAGCTTTTCGTCCCAGACGGGGTTGAGCGAGTGGCGGATGACTCGCGTGCGGAATACCTTTTTACCGAAGGAGATCACGACAAAGGGGTCCATGTCCCAGCCCGTGCGCGTCACTAATTAGGCACACAAGATCAGTTACGCCCAAGTCCAATCAGCGAGCAAGTCAGTCCAATCGACTGGCACAGAGCTCTCGCAATAACTCTGGATCTAAAGCCAAATCTAAAGAAACGAAAAACCCAACTCACTATTCTTCAACCTCGGTAAGTCCGTCGCACCCTGAATCTCCAACATCACGATCCCGACGATATCGTTCGCAGCTGAGAAGTTATAATCCGCCTTTTTGCTCGACCAGGACTTCCGGAACTTTTTCTTGTTGGAAGTACCTACAGGGGTAGAAGTGCTTATGGGCGTGGCAGGACCAGGGGAGGGGAAGAGAGCTGGGGAAGATGGAAGGGCGGAGGATGGACCAGAGGAAATGGCCGCAGGGGTGGTAGGGGAAAGGGCGGGAAAAGGGAAGCCAGGGGAGGGTGAGGGTGAAAGCGTAAGGGCAAGACCGGGCGATGCGGGCGCACCCGTACTAGCCGACCGCCGGTGCCCAGTCCTCCCATTGGTAGCACCCGTCGAAGAAGGCCCCCCACCTGCGCTCGCCGAAGTCATCCAAGAGGGCGTCGAAGGCGTCGAGGGAGACACAGGCGTGACAGGCCCAGACCTACTCCCGCCGCCACGCGGAGACGACGGCGAGGGCAAAGTCGTCAGCACAGGCCGTCGCGGAAATAGCTTCGGGAGCTTCGTCTTTGGCGTCTCCGTGCGCACTGTTGGAGAGACAGGCGAGCCCACAGGCGTTGGCGCCTGAGTTCGCACCATCGGCGAGCCCACGGGCGTTGCGGGGGTGACTTCTATCATTTTGGGGCCCTCTCCCTCTTGTTGTCTCGTTGGTGCCAAGCTGGTCTGTGGCCTCGCGGTCTCAGGCTCCGGCGTGAGGGCCTGCTCCTCCCGTCGTTGCCCCGGCGAGTATGGGGGCATGTAGAGCCGCGTGAGGTGCGGTACATCCGATTGCTGCTCGCCTGTATCTTGTCGAGGATGCGTGTCATGAGTTATGCTGAGCTGTGGTACGTCATGAGGTTGTGGTTGACGCTGTGGCGAATCGTCCCCGTCATCCTCGTCCTCTGAGCCTTCCTCGTCCGAGCTGATCCCCCCGTCGTCTTCGTATGCGGGCCCAGATTGGTGTGAGCGGAGCGTGCCGATGCCTTCCGTCTACAGATGGAAACAATCGATGGGAGTAAGTAGGTAGGAAGGTTGAGAGCTAGTGAGAGCCCGAGTACAATCGCCATCCCCAACTGGCAATTCATAAACCGCACTCGAAAAAAACGAAATGAAAGGCGAAACGACAACTCACGGGTGGCGCAGAAACCAAACTCGGTCTCGAACGCTTCACGAGCTCCTCAAACACCTCGTCGAACTCCATGGCTGAGTGGGTACCCGGCGCGGGGACGAACCCAAGCTTGATCTGCACGCTCCCTGATACATGTGTCGACGCGCGCGTGGAGACGAGGTTTGCCGAAGTCTCCCCTTCGCCAAATCCATACCCGTCCGCGCCCTCCCTCCCGGCAAACCACTCCCCCAACGGCAGCGCGACCTCCCCCAGGTACTCCTTTGTCAACAGTGTCTCCCGGTCCCATACCACCACCTCGAGGGAGCCGAGTCTGTCTGCGGTGGAGAGGAATATCGGAAAGTCGAAGGTCGCGTCTTTGGATGCGTAGGCGGGGTTTGGGGTTCGTTTCTGGACGGGGGTGTGATGCCGGGTGTGGAGGAGGGAAATTACCACGAAGCTGAACGATAGGTTAGGTGAAAGACGTTAGCATCAAGCATCAAGTAGAGTGAAAACGAGAAGACGAAAAAAGAAAAAGAACTAGGACGACAAAGAAAGAGAGAAGAGGCACTCACGGGTCACAGCTCGCGTTCTTCCCCTTCACACACAGATCCTTGCATCCGACGACCTGCACGCGGAGGAAGACGATGGGCTGCTCGCCCGGCGCGGGAGAGAAGTTAACGCGGCCGCTAGAGACGCGGGCGGGGAGGCGGGCGGCAGACTGGAGGGCGCGGCGGATCTTGAGGGCTTTTTTGTGGGCAGGGGCCATGGGTATTGCTGAGGAATGCTGAGCTGGGGTAAACGTGGATGTGGCGGTAGATATAGACGAAGATGTCGTATCGATGTCGGAAAGGACACAAGATCGGTACAGTTACGAGTTTTTATAGCACAGCTAGCACAGCGCTGCGATGCGCGAGTTCGAGATGCGCAGCACTGGCCGAACCGTTACTAGACCAATTACAGCTGTTTCCGAAAACCTTGTCCAGCGTGTCCGAATCCAGTTTTTAATTCAGAAAATACAAACAATTCAGGAAATTCAGAAAACCCACACATCTATTCATTACTTGCTAGTTTCTTGCTCGTTTGCACTTATAACCAATGCCTGCTCCCCGGGATCTGCTCTAGAACCACGAGGCTTCAAGAAATCAGCTCCAATGTCGAACAGAGTGCCCTGGAAGTCCTTCCGGAAGGCTGGGAGCTCAATGAAGATGCTGCGACATAAAATGAGATTGGGAAGGGTGTTTACCGTGCGTCGAGACTGAGAGGAATGTTTGGGGCAGGGGGGTGTGTACTTTCTGAGTTTCTCGACTTTGATGACTTTTTTTGTTGGCGTGGTTGCTGTCGGCTGGCAGCGGTGGCCACTCGACCGGAGCCCACACCTCCAATCCATTGCTCAAGTCAACTGGATTCTGGACTCCGAGCTGGCCTCGCAACCACGAGCAGTTATCTTCGTTGGGTACGCTCTATAGTGTTATCAAGTTATGCTGCTTTTCAGAACCCATCTCTACCGGACCGCATGAGCGCCTTCTTCAGCAGGGTTCCGATTCCAATCTTGTCTAGGGCAACTACGTATCTTTTGTGACAAGTAAATACAGCAGAGAGGCCTGGGGAGGTTCTGAATATTCAAGGTGTGCTAGTGATCGGGTGGATGGGTGTGAGACTCGAGAGAAACCTCGTACTGCTTTGACCCATGCCTCCGTTGGTCAGTCGACTCGACGATCATCTCGACTGTGGGGCATATACTCTCCTGGCTTGCGGCTGCTCCCAATGTCGCTTCCGTGCCGCCAGTTCATCGTCATAGAATGTGTTCTCCATGGGATGATGATGGGTTCGACGTCATTTCAATCCAAACGTCTTCTTGCGCAGCTTCGTCGACTACTGACATCGGAAGGAGTTGTCAGGGGTGCCCTTCAGTGATGTTTTCTGGTTTTCTTCGATTTCTCGAATTATTCACATTTTTTGAATTACAAACCGCATTCGGACGAGCTGGACAAGGTTTTCGGAAACAGCTGTAACAGGCGCCGTCGCTTGGATTTTGACCGTCTCTCTGCCAACTTGCTGTGGTCCCAATTCCTAGGCACCGTCAGCTCTGAGTCTGACTGGAATCGTCGAGCCGTGTTGGGCGCAGCACAGTTTTCACCTTCGACCTTCCCAAGCTTGCTCGAATTCGTTTCGGCGTCGCAAATGCCACTCCCTCTCTAATCAGAATCAGAATCAAGTCTCCGGCGAGGCGATTAAGCTACAGTCGTAGTCGCAGTCGAGAATCAAGCTGAGGCAGCTGTGCAAGCTGCTATTAGGAGGCAAGGGTTACTCGTTAACCCTTGGCACTGCCCGCGCGAGCCACCAGCCTGGACGGTCACGCATGATACCCTTGGCCTCAATCTTATCTGTCCTGTCATGATCTGCGCATGCGGCTCCGTGGCAAGCGATAATCGTACATTCGCCGTTTCCCCACAGTACATACTGGCCCCGAGGCGAAGCTTCGCACATCGCAACGACAGCAAAGTTCAAGCTCAAGTTCTCCACATACCCGGACCGATTCGAATGTGTATGAACCATCGTCACGGCGACACGGACATGGACCACGGCCACCGACAATGGCATTATGTTCTTGGCTGCGTTTGTCGAATCCCATGCTTTAAGCTTATATCTTTCTGTGGAGCCCCTCCGACCTTGAGGCCTGAGGCTGTGGCAAAATCTCGCACTGCAATTCCACCAGCGTTCTACATATCGGCGAACTATTGCCACCCGACCCGGTTGGGCGTGACGCACTCTCCGAGTTTGTTGGGAAGAAACGACTATCTTCATTCGAAATTTTGGTCTGCCTACGGGGGGCTAAGTATCTCCGGGTCGCTGCTGCCTGTGGACTTGTCGGGCATGTGCCTAGAGTTTGAAGTGATTGCTTACCTGTAAGGAGGATGTCCTGTCATAACTGAGACCATCACCACTACTATCACGACACGTCGACAGGCCCCGCTCGCACACCACTCACACCGGCTCACGCGAAATCGGATCTCTCGGCGGTTGCCCGGCTTGACAATGAAAATAACGCTTACACAGCCACCGGAATACATCGATGAGGTCATGTGCCTACCCTTTTCACCCGTTCATCCAACGTTCGTTACGGTCCCCGGCTGGATGTAAGTTGGATGCTTGTGCGTCTAGATAAGCTTACTCGCCTCATCGCTTGAAGCATTCTCGGACAACACCGAGGACGTACACCACTGGGTACACGACAAAACGAGACTCCCTGGCTCAGCTGGCACTCCGAGCCCATTCCTCCAGCAAAGTGGGCCTTGGCGCCGTAGGCTACGCCGGCATCAGTCGGCATGTCATCGCTGCTCCCCCGTTTTTACTGCTTCGGAATCAGGTGGATGGGTGATTCCAACGAGCAACGCGGCATGCCCTTTGATTTGACTCAATCAGTATCGGTGGGAGTGGAGTAACTTTAAATTGGAACAGATTTCGTTAAAATGCAAGACTGAGTGCATCATTCTGATCTCAAAGATTTCCTCCCACTGTCGCGCTAGATATTTCCTACTAACTTCCCCGTTATTCCCGCACGACGTACGAGCTGACTCTCCAGATTCACCGCCATGACGATACCATTTACCGAGTCTGGAAAAGTCGATGCTGCTGTGATCGAGAAGCAGGCTGCCCTCGCCGACGATAGCTCGTCACAGTTCAGTGGCAGCGCAGAAGGTGTTGGGAGAGACTACGAACTTAAGTGTGGTCTCAGTAAGTTGTCCGTTAGCTTGTGGACTGCTGGTGCTGATCTCCTTTGATTCAGTAAACAAATGTCTTCAGAATGAGTGAGTTTTTTCTGTACGCGCGGTAGACCAACCGCTCATCAGCTGAATTTTCAGGATCGGGTTCGGACGATATCAGAAGCAGCTATTTGTCCTGACAGGACTAGGATGGCTGGCCGACAGTCAGTGTTTCTCTAGCCCGAGGTTATGGCTCTCAACCATATATATCCGCTAGATCTGTGGCTGCAGGGACTTGCTGTGGTTCTCCCACAGGTACAGCAGGAGTTCAATCCACCTCGTGTCGAGTATGCAGTGCTGGCAGAGTTTGCTGGGCTCATCGTCGGTGCGACAACATGGGGCATTCTTGCGGATGTCATTGGACGAAAAATATCATTTAATGTAGGTTACGTACTCGCTGATGTTGAACCCTCTCAATGCGCTTCACAGATCACGCTGTTTATCGCGGGCCTGTTCGGCCTCGCCGCGGGAGGCGCTCCGAATTTTGTGACTTTCTCTTGTTTGATGGCTTTCATGGGCTTCGGCGTGGGTGGAAAGTGCGGTCTTTGTTTCCTGTCGTCCATTACAGCACATCTCACATTTTCTCTCTGTTTCCATCTCTAGCCTGCCTGTAGATGGTACACACGCACGCCACGTCTCCTTTTGGAAGTCAAATCCGACTGAACTATGTAATTTGACAGGTGCACTTTACCTCGAACACATACCCCAATCTCACCAGGTATCCATGATTTACGAAGCTCAGATTCGTCGTCTTACTTACTCGCAACACTGACAGTGGACACTTACTCTGCTATCTGTGTGGTGGGCTGTTGGCCAGCTGGTATCCTCGCTGATCTCCTGGGTCTTCATTGTGAACTTCTCGTGCGATGCTTCCATACCAGATGGCGCGTGCCCGAAGTCGCAGAACATGGGCTGGCGTTATACCGTGTATGCATCTTTCACATTATCGGTGCTCCTCTGGCTTACATGTATAACCGATTTCCAGATATACTTTGTAAGCTTTGTGATATCTCCCGACAAAGGAATGTCGTCACTGATGGTTTGCATGTAGAGGAGCACTCACGCTACTCATGTTCATTTGCCGCTTTTTCATTTTCGATCTACAGGTGAGTACGAAAGTGAGTGCCACAAACAGCAGTCTCACCAAAGCTTTTGCAGGAGTCGTCAAAGTACCTGGTCGCTCAAGGCCGCGATGAAGAAGCGATCGCGGTATGTACTCATTGTGTGCTGCTTGGTTCTTTGTGGAGCAACGATGACCTTGTTCCACTGAAGGTTCTCGAGCACATTGCGCGACGAAATGGCAGGACTATCACCTTGAAGCTCTCCGACCTACAGGCTATTTCAGGAAGCACCCCCTCGAAATCCCCCGTGAAATTGCACACGACTATCCGAAACGCTTTCTCGGGGTTGTCTCTGTACGCGCATATTTTATCGTGCTCTACAAAACCGCACTAAGTATCAAACCACTAGGTCACATATTCGGCCACTCTTCTCCACGAGGCGTCTGGGTGTCAATACGACACTCATAATCATAGTCTGGGGGTGTGTCGATTCCTGCTCTTTTACTTACAACTAGCTGATTCCGCTATTTAGCTTAATCGGCATTGCATACCCCCTGTTCAACGCCTACCTTCCTCTTTATCTAGCTTCCGAAGTCTCCTCTAGTGGCTCCACCGATATAAACGAGACTTATCGCAACTATGCCATTATCTCTGTCCTTGGTATTCCAGGTTCGTTCATCGCGTGTGCCGTCGTGGACTACACGCGCGGCACGGGGAAGTGGATGGTCGGCGGAAGAAAGATGGCGCTCGCAATATCGACAATGCTGACAGGCGTTTTCTTATTCTTGTTTACCACGAGTAAGACGACCGCAGCAGTGCTAGGGTACTCGTGTGCCAGCGGTCTTACGCAGTAAGGTCTTTCGTTGCACTTCCTTTCCTCAACTAATCCGCCATGACGACAGGAATGCGGTCAGCATCATTAAAACTGCCTACTTTGCTTGATACTTATCGGCGGTGACAGATGTACGGGGTCTTGTATGCATATACACCCGAGGTATTCCCCGCCCCCCACAGAGGCACAGGTGATGCTCTCTGTTCTGCACTCAATCGCATTGGCGGATTTATCGCACCGTTAATCAAAATCGCGACTACCCCAACCTCTGGCACAGCATCTGCCAGTACTGCAAATGGGTATGGATCCATTATTTATTAAGATAGGCTGTTAAACTGAAGCTTAACTGCAAAGCCCGGTCTTCGTGTCAGCAGCTTTATTCATGGTAGCAGCCATTTTGACGATACTTCTTCCCATCGAGGTGAGGCTTCCTGTTCTAACTTCGTTGCGAGCATGTCAATGACAACCTGCCCCTGTCTAGACTGCAGGCAAGATGGCCTTGTGAGCCACTCATGTCAGGCCGTTGCAAACTACGGAGGTATCCTCATTCGAGTGTTCAACATTGTCATAAAAGATGTCATGCGTCTTTAATGGTCGTAAGAATATGCCAAGCAGTAGCAGAGTGTAATATTATCATTGATGAGCAGCGAAATGCCAATTGACCCAACCGACAAATGGTAGTGGAAAGAAGGGCGAAGATGGGGAGGTCGATTAAAAGCCTTGGTACTTCTTGATAAGATCTCGCAACCTTGCTTGGCCAAAAGCAAGGTCGCCAGGTGTACGAACTGGTTGAGAGCCAGGACTTTTAGTGAAAACCTTCGTTTCTGGCACCGATTCTATGGTTGGAGAAAGACTGGGTGCCAGCCGCGTTCGGTTCACACCCGGGGAGACACGTGCTAGCGATGCGGTCGAGGAAAGCATCGGTACAGCATGTGATGATGATATGACAGCAGGTACTGTAGATGCTTTCGTGGGTTTCGTCTGTTTCTCAATGCCTTCTGCGTTCTTAGCGTCAACTAGCTTTCGCGCAGGGGGTATTGGAGCGGTAGTGCGCTGTGCAGCTTTTGCGGGGGGATCCACAGGGGAAGCCTTCGAAGCCCAAAGCGAGGCAACTTCGGTGACTTTACCTCCTCGTCCACCGCGGGCCGAACGAATATCATATTTGACCTCGGGATCTAGCGGTACTGGCGAAGAGCGCAGAAAGCCAGGTGGAGCTAACCGGTTGGGTTTAGGGAGCACGGGCCCTGGAAGTGGGTCCATGGCTCTCTGATTAGAGGTGGCTTTGTTAGCAGGAGGTTGAGGGAGAAGATCTACGCGGCCTGGTTGTGTGAGGAGAGGACCCTGTTTTGCACTGGAGTCGGTGGGCCCGTGCTGCCTTGATTCTACAGCCCTCCTCTTCTCTGCACTAGGAGACTGCGTTGGAGAGTTGTCTGAGATAGGAACTGAACCGCGGACGATTGTGACAAATCCCGAGGAACGTGGATTAGGAGCAGCGGATACATCCCCCTTGTTCAGAGACATTCCCTGATCGCGTTCACGTATTGGGGGATCTTCCATCTGCACAGGTGGCTCGAATGGTTCGTGTTCGGCAATCGGCACGAAATGTGAGGCTGCGGGAGATGCCACCGATGAAGGGTCGTCTACGGCAGGGGGGATCGCAGTGTCAATATTCCCGAGCCAGGCAGCAATGCGTCCCTTGGCCTCGCCTCGTAACTTGCGGACGTCGCTGTCTTTGTTCTTCTTGCGCCCGCGTCGCTGCCCACTGTTACCTCCACTGTCCCCGTCTTTCTCCGTCCCCTGTTCACGTGTTAACCTTCCGTTCTGTGTGTGCACATCCCGATCATCGTCACTCTGACCCTGCCGACCACCAGGATAGTGCGTTCGCTCATCGGAATCACGGTCTTGTTCTTGTTCTTGCTCTCTTTGCCACGAATTTTCCTTCCCAAAACCATCTGCAAGCGTCAAGCTAGATATCGCGCTGTCGTTCACACCTTCCGGTGCACCACTCGCTGGAATCGTTATGGGCTGGATTACGCTGCGCACGTCTGGGCGAACTTCGTGCTCCTGCCGGCGTGTCCCGACTTCCGCGAGCAGCCGACGTTCAAGAGCATCCAGACCACTTTCCTTCGGTAGATCCTTGGGAAGGATTGTGCTAAGTCCTGACATTTCCGTAAGAGCGCGCGGGAACTTAACAGGAGTGATTGCAGCGTGCGGTGGAGTTGGTGGCGCCTGAGGTATGACATCGACATCACCTGCCGGTTCTGCGAGTCCTTGTACTGGGGTGACGAAGTATGTGTCTGCCTTTGGACGACCAGGCAGTTCAAGCCGTTCTTTGCCGGTCGGGACAGGCGGCCTAGGGAGTGTCTTATTTACCGCCAGGTCAGTCTCCAAAGCTCGCTCAGTGCTGGACTCTTTCCTCAGCGCCTCGGCGGTTCCTGATTCAAGTATATCTCTGCGCGGATCTGAATTCTTCTTTTCATCCTCGTCCGCCATCTGTTCCAGTGTACAAACGTTCTCGCTCCTTGGCGTTAGCCCTTTATAGGACTGCTTAGGAGATGGAACAGGGCGCGGGGAGTGCAAAACCCCCTGCGTGTCGTGTGGATTTGGTAAGGTGGGAATATCGATAGCAGTAGGGCGAGCGCGAGGTGTGGTAGGCAGCGCCTGCTGAGGCGTCACGGGTAATGGGTAACCATGTGGGCGAGGCGACACGGAACGGTGCCTCGCTGAACGGCAGAGAGTCTGCGAAATACGAGACGCACGTGCGCCCTTTCCCTCGTGCACCTCCACAGAGCTGACAGGGCCCCTCTCAGCAAACTGGACATCAGGGGAATACGCGGACAATGGTATCGGAGGTCCGGATGACGGGAAGACAGGAGGTAAGAAGTGATCATAATAGGGCACTGGCGGATGAGGCTCTGCGCTTACAGGGCGAGGCGGCAATAATGCATGTGGAACAAGCTGCTGGGATGGCGGAGAAAAGTGCTGAGGGTATGGCTCTGCGAACGTCGGAGAAAAGTACGGGGACTCAGGTTGCACTGGAGGAGACCACTGTATCCCTGTTGTGAAGGGGTTCAAGCAATGCGAAGTAGGACTGGCAGTGGATAGACCTGCGTATGGAGCAACAGGTGGAGGAGACAATGCGTACTGGTGGGGCAATGGTGTTGCATATGTCTGAGGAAGCGACACGAAGGGCTGTGGCGACACCACACTGGGCGCGGCAAGTGGATGTTGAATATTCACAGGGATATGAATGCATACATCGTCACTGAACCAGTTCAACGAGTGCGAGAGTGAAAAACGATGTTTGGCTCACCTCCCAAGCGATAGCTCCACTCGAATGCTAAGAACACAGCGTACCTCAAAGAGACCATCGGCCATTTTACCATCTTCTCCAAAACGCGGACCACCCCGTGCGGTGCGTGCATGGCGAGGTATGTCAACCACCAACGTGGCAACACCCTCGATTCCCGGTGGCACGGCGTATTCGGGCCCACGGAAGTCAACGTGGGTGATTGTGTCGGAAATGTCCAACGGCGGTTTGCTCGAAGGCGGTTGCGAGAGGTGGAGGTTACGGGTGACTGTCAGCGACACACCGGATGTCTGTTGTGCACGAAGGCAAATGTTATAGACCTTGCACTCTGATTGACTGAAAGCCTACCCATTTCTTAGAGTGATTTTTGAGCTGCAGTTCAACGCAAGCGCTCTCTCCAGCGACCACGCCCCCGTTCACAACCACGGCTCGGGCCCAAATGTCGCCCCCTTCGGCGACAGCTATGCCTTGAGGAGGTTGTGCATACGAAGAATCATCCCCTAGTTCAACAATACTGACCTCACGGTTATCCGTCACAAGCCTCCTCTCCTCTCTCAAAGCGACGCCTACACTGGCACGAACTTGATAGCGAATGCGAGCGGGGCCAAATGAGATGGATGAAGGTGATGACGGATGCAGGGGAAATCGAAAGAAAAATGTGGTCAACCCCCGGCGGGCGGCATGGTGATGGGCGGGGAGAGGTGGTTCACCAGGGCTGGGAACGTAATCAGGGTGCACCGCGTTGGATGGAGGGAGACCAGGGCCTTGAAACAGTCGGCGAGCATGGATGAAAGTAGAGGTCGCAGAATGATCCCGGGAAGTAATTTCTGATGGCGGATATTTTGGTTAGCGGCGAGTGTCTGTGAATCAGTGAAGCGTACCTTGGATAGCGAACAACTCTACCATGATAACACCGATGCCGAGTCCTGAATCGGCGTCGGCGCGACACTCGACCTCCATCTTCCCTGACACATTGCCTCCGGCGACATATATTGAGTCAGAGAGTGTAAGAGAGACCTTGACCTTGGAATGGTATGGGGACGCATTCATGGGTTCCGGACGAGATTGGAATGCCATGGTGGAAAATGAGCCGAGAATATAAAGGCTAGATTACAGCAAGAGGAGGTGACTGAATGAGTAGAGAGATAGGAATAAGTGAGGCAATGTTTGCGGAAGTTCGTAGGCACAAGATTTAGAAGTACAGACCACCAGCCAATTCAGCGCGGATAGAACGGAATCGACAGCGGCGCATTGCGAAGATGGGATAGCCTGAAACCGGTTAGACGGTCATCGTGAGTGGCGTCGCTGGCAAGGTATGTGGTCTTGGATATCTGGTCGGGTAGGAGCCCAAAACATGGATCTGTGGCCGTGAGGCGGGCGTTTGTTTGGTCGTGTTAGAATTAGAGGCTGAGACACTACCACCGCTTAGTCCGCGGAAATATGTCAAGCTAAGTACAGCCGTTTGTGCACAGGTGGTGTAAGTACTGTAATATGATTACTATTGCTGGCGATACAGTTAGCGGCAAATAATCATGAACCAGAGGCTGGGGACATAGTGTCTGCCCCACACATGCTCACACTCGATGACAAACCAACAGTCACGTGACATTGCTCGGCCGTCACACCCCGCTCTTAGGCATCGCTCTGCTAGCGCCATGGAGTGTGCTATGCCTCCAGCGAACAGAGCCCATTACAAGTTCGTCGGATGCCAGCTACATTTTAGTTGACTTGTTATAGATCTGACCCACGGTGTGTGACGTGGTGGATCGTGGAAAGACTTTTGTTCATGATTGAGAGATCGATGTGCCCAATCTGTAATCGGGGCAGATCGCCGATTTGAGGAAGCTCACTCACGCTACTTGGAATCTGGTTCCTTTTGTCGAGATTGAGTCTGTCTCCAACGAAGCGAACCTCGCCCGAGCCTAAAAGTTTCCTCAGTCTTATACCTTTCACTTCCCGCCCCCGTCGCTCCGATCGTCAGCGGTACTGTATCACGACAAGCACAACACGGCTGAGCTGCAACTATTGAGCGTGGCGTGGCGTCTCAGCTGGATCTGAATCCGACACGTGCACAGTTGGATCTCCGATGTAAAAGGCGATGAGATCTAACCGCATATAGACCTTTGCATCTGTTCGTCTCGGGGGATAACGGCAGGGAGGCAGACCCTCCACCTCAGGTAGCCTCGTTTTTTTATTCTCTTCATTGTACGAGTAGGGGCTGCCAACGCGCTGAGCTCTCTTGTACCAGCCAGCCTTGAAAGGAGGCTCTGGGTGAGTTTTTGAAGGGCCAGTATTTTGGGTTGCGTCGCCCATATTTGTTTTTCATATTTTCATATTTTTGATTTAGCAAGATCCGTCAACATCGGGAACACGATTTCGATCTCATCCAGTTTTTGGCAGATTCACTGCACCGACTCACAACGACTCGGACATGTCCTCTCAAGGCCACTTGAGATATCCACCCCAGCCTCCCCCCTCGTCTTCTGCCAGTGACTTTCGTTTGCCCTCCCTCAAGGACCTTAACTTCCAATATAGGCCGCCGCCCGTAGCGTCTGCACATGAACATCCAGCGGAACAGGCCCCTCAGTACCCCGACTTTGTACCACAGGACCAGCCAACGAGCAGCACTACAAGTCCTAACTCTTTCTCGTATTCGTACCCTTCGACCTACCCGGCATCCCATGCACCATACTCTCCTCCTCCACCCAATGCTAGCCGAACCACCGCTCTCGTCCCTACTACGCTAGATCCACGCCACTCGCAATACCACGCTAGTACTAACACGACTCCTACCTCAGCCACAAGGCCCGACACCCGCTTACCCACCAATTATGTACCCTCCATTGCTGCTGCCACCCGTCAACACCCGCAATCACCGGAGGCTCGTTATCCACAGCACTCCGCAGAATCCCGTTACGCTCCATCGATCGACTTGCGACATGCCCCCAATGCCCCGGAGTCACGTTACCACGGACCGCCTCCCTCCACCGACTCGCGCCCCACTACCGGATATTCCGCTACTACAGAGTTGAAACCTACACTTATTTCGAGCGGAAGCTCTACCGATCTCCGAACGCCGTATGACCAAAATGGGCGCGCTTCCTACGAACAGAATGGTCGCTCAGCATATGAGAACAGTCGTGCGGGGTTCGACCAAAATGGGCGTACCGGGGTTGATCATAATGCCCGCGTTGCATATGAGCAAAACCCTGGAAATTTGCGGCCAAATGACCCAAGAACGGAGTATGAGGCGAACGCCCGTTCTACTGTGGCATATGACCCCCAAGCCCGGACATTAGGGCCACGGTCCGGCAGTAGCTCACAGAGCTTTACCCCTACGGCTATCAGAATGACCCACGAGCCCTCCAGGCCCCCCTTCGTCCCTAGTACTAGTGATGCCACCAGGGCCCCGAGCGAACCGCAACGCGCGTACATATATCCCGCCGAGCTGCGGCAATACCCTCCAGCAGAGGCGCGATCTGCTTACCCTGCTTCAGACGCGCGGCCCGCCTACTCTCCTGGGGAGGCACGCCCTCCGTCCCTAGGAGCTGACACCCGTTCAGCATATCCGGCAGTAGATGCCCGTTCAACGTACCCGGCTGTAGACACGCGACCTACATATCCAGCTGCAGACACGCGGCCTGCGTATTCAAGTGGGCGCCCCATGTACCCTGCGACAGAAGCCCGTCCTGCATATCCGGTGACTGAAACACGCCATGCGTACCCTTCGGCGCCTCCGCCCCCTACGCAGGCCGAGCAACGCCCGCGGCATGGGCACACCCACCCGCCTGGTGAGAGGTATGCACCTCAACAGCCACAAGTACACGAGAGGCATGCAACGCACCAATCGCAAGCATCAGAAAGATACGTACCTCAGCAATCACAAGGGCAAGAGAGTGACGCGCCCCAACCGCCTCAATCGCAAGAAAGGTACCCACCCCAGCAACTACAGCCACACGAAAGGTATCAGCAGCAACAGCAAGAAGCGCACGAACCGCGGTCCGCGCACCCCCACGCAGAGCGATATGAAGAAACTGCTCCTGTTTATCAGCATGCTGCACCTCCTTCCCAACATGCTGGGCACCCTTCGCAATCTGTTCATACCCAACCGACTTTAGCACACTATTCACCCGGATACTCTGCTCACGCTCAACCTCACGCTCACACTGCGCAATTACCCCCGCCTCTCACACATAACCCACAGTTGCACCCTCATCCCCCTCCACATTTGCATGACTCGCACTCGCACGACCCTCAGTCGCACCCGCACCAGCAAAAGCAATCACAGTCACTTTCGCACCCGCAACCACATCCACACCCGCACCCCTCGCATCCACATCCGCCCCACCAATCGTACCCACATCAACCATCTCACCCACACCACTCTCACCCACAACCGCAGTCGCACAGCCTTCTCTCGCAGCACCAACAAGCACCATTACAAAACCGTCCCGATCCAGAGGCGAAAGTGGAGAAGGGGAAGGACGATATCATACAACAGGTCAGTAGAGTTTGTCCCGTTTGGGTTTGGATGTTTCTTCGGTTCCGCTTGTGGCATTCGGTGGCATTTGTCTCCACGATTCCGGTTTGCAGATGGTGTAGATGCCCATTTTTGAGCATGAAGCGGGCGCTGTGAGATTAGATTTTGACTCGACAACCGAAGGAGTTCACGCCGTTCTTTGATTCGAGTGCTATCCGAGTGCCGAGTCGAAGCTCGCGCGCATCTTGCTTACGTGGCGAGACGCATGCATGTCCCGGTCCACCCTCCAGGGTGGTCTGTGACGCCAAGCTATGTAGTCTCTTTCAACCTGCTATATCGGTCCTAAAACTCGGCTTCACCATTTTGTCCCGCCACTTCGAGTGGTGATATGATCACTCATTCGAAGAATTCTGATCCCAACACTTCGCGTGACCATTCGGTCCCGTAACTTGGCATAAAAGTCATCGCTGACCTCGTGTTTTTCGTTTTTTTAGGTCGTCAAGCACTGTACAGCGCTGTATGATTTTGCAAATCGATACGGTACGTCTGATCACCCATGTTTTTGCGTGATGCTTTGGTTTCGGGGCTATAAATTGCATGGTGGTCTGTCTTGTTTGGTATAGGAGTGAGCCCAGTCGCTAGCAGTAATGTGCTGCCTGCTGGATTGCGGGGGTCACTTGTGCCGTTTGGAAGCACTTAATATCGAGAGGGCATTAGGTGCCGTACCCCTATCACCGCATTCATAGTCGAACTTCGTCCATATCACTTCCGATCTATATGCCACGAGGTGTCCGCCATTTTCATTCTACTTGTTCGCGGTGTCACCTTTTTGCTCCCCCCTTGATTTTCTATTCCCGTAACAACCGACGTGAACACCTTTCTCACTTATTCCTGATAGCGCATCTGCAAAGTTCGCTTCCACATGTTCAGCCGACGCCGACCGAGCTTGCGGAGATGACGCATCACGCAGCGGAGGTCGTACGGCTACTTGAACTTCTCAGGGATGGACGCTCCTTATCCCACCCGCCATCCCAGGCCCCACAGCCCCACACACCCTTAATCCAAGCCCAATCTCAAGTCCAACCACACGCCGCACAGCCAATGGACGTCGACGACCACGACCATCGCGCCCCAAAGCGGCCCTGGGAGGAAGAAGCTTCCGACGCCGTGGACAGCAAGCGTTCTAACTCGTCGCCATATGACCCGGCCGCACTGAAAGACATGGAAATTATTCGCACGAAACGGGCCTTAACGACAAGCTTGGCTGCTGCTGCCGCTTCAGGCGGCAGTGGCCCTGGTTCGGGCACAGGCTCTTCCAATAATGTCACCGCTTCCGGGCCTGGCGGCGGTGGGTTGAACGGGAACGGGGGCGGCAATGCGGGAAAGAGCAAGTATCGCAAGAGGAGCGTGAGTCGTGTTTTCTCGTGTGCCTTCCCTGCGTGGCACCGTGGCAGGCAGAGCTGACCTTTAATTGCATCGATTTGTCCGGCCAGCGGGCAACCCCCCCGGGAAAGTGCCATTCATGCAATATCCGCGAGACGCCTGAGTGGAGGAGGGGTCCAGATGGGGCGCGGACGCTGTGTAATGCATGTGGCTTGCGTCAGTCACTATTCCTCTGTTGTTTTGCTTGTTCTACGTGTATGATAAACTGACTGCACACTCATCCATGCAGACTATGCGAAACTCGTACGCAAGCGCGAGAAGGCCCTGGCAGCAGATGGGAACGCGCATGCTGCACGCATCGACATGGAGATGCTACGGGCATCTGCGAGGGCTGCAGAGGGTGAGAAAGCGGCGCGTGGAGGCGGAGGTGGGGGCGAGGCCATGATGGGCATGGGCATGGGCATGGTGCATCAGGGGTCGTTCCAGATTATGGGAATAGGGCCAACGGGCCCAGATGGAGATCAGCAGCCACAGTATCCACCGCATCAGCCCCGCCAGCCGCCTCCAGCTCCATCCTCACCTGCACACCAACATCCCAATACGCAACTCCCATGGACAGGACCGCAGTCATTCATGCGAACATCGCACTCCGTGTCTGCTTCGAGTGGAGCATCGCCCGCCTAATGCAGGATGTGGGTTCCGTTTTGTACTTTCATTTCATTCATCGTGTTTGTTTCGTTTTGATGTTGCTTCGCGCTTTCACCCTCGCTGTCGGTTCTGTTTTTCGCAATTACACACTTCAGACATCAGCTTCCTTTATTTCTTGGCATATTTCAGGTGATATATCTCCCATGTAGTTCATATGCACATACGCCCCAGAGTAATCTCGTCGCTTTACTGTAATTTCTTTTCAGGTACAATACATATGATACACAGCCGTACTACTAGTGATATTTACAATCTTGTTGTCTCTGTTGGCCGGGTTGGCGTATTGACATGATGATAATGGTGTACCGTGACCGTGGTTGTCCCAATATTATGCATTGATAGTCACTGCACACCCGTCAATGATAGGAGTCTTCTAATCTAATCCACCGAAGTTGACACCTGGTCAATTCTCCTCCAACATCTTCTTGAAATCCCACTCTCTCTGTCCAACCTTTCCGCCTAGCTTTCTCCAAGCCTCCGTCATCTTGTTCTTCCGATCCTCACACAACGCCACTAACTTCGGCCAATATTGGGCATGGTCATACTCGTACTCCATTGCACCACCCCACCATTGCTTCACCAGCTGCGTGGGCTCGAAGATTCGCTCCTGTGCCTTTTCTTCATCCGTCCCTGACGCAGCTGCAGACGTAGAATACATTCCATCCTCAGTTGACACAGGATTGAAGCGCATCTTCGCTCGCGTGATCGGGTCGATAAACGGAGTGATGAGCTTGTAAAATGCCTGTAGCATCCATGGAACGTTCAGAATGAGTGCGAGCCCAAGCCGCTCGGGGTAATGTGTCTGTAGGATGTTAAGCACTGTGCGAGCCGTGCTGAAGGAAGGATTTTTGGCTTTGTCGGCATAATTAATCATCAAAGCGAGTGTCCTGGGATGAATTTTTGAGGCGGGAATGTAAAATGGATAAACGATATGCTTACTCCACGCCAGGGCCCATCATGTCGATTGCGCGTTCAAGCATCCAAACGGTATATTGGATCTGCCGGGGTCCCTCTTCGGTATTTTGCTTGCTTGGGCACATGTACTGTGCTGGTCGGCCACACCTATCATACCCGAACAGAAACTCCTTGCCAGTCACTGCCTGAAGGTAAGATATAAATTAAAAGGAATGCTGCCTTTGAGCGCCGCTGCGAAGACACTCGGGTGGAAGTGAGCACACCTCAGGTTCCACGAGCTCCGCAGTAACGAGGTCATAGAGACCAAATTCACGCCTCCACTGGAGCGTGCCTTCCAGGCGCTTGATAGCTTCGTTCGCGTCCCACTTCGTAGCGCGTAAATACCTACTTGCCGTTCGTATCTGTCGCAATACCGCGCCGAGTGGATCATGTACGTACCGAAGCATGCACTCATACGACTGGAAGTCATTCGCTGTTAATGGCAGGTGGTAGGCGAAGGGGATGGAACATACATACAAGCCACATTTTCTCCTCCTCCTTCAGCTCCCCATCTAAAGCGTAATCTTCCGCAGAAAAGTGTGCAAGCACCTTGTCGAGCAATGTTGACTCCTTGTCCGAGAGCTCTCCTGGAGGTGCTGCGTCCAGGCGCTCGGGGACAGGGAGAGGCTCATAGACGGGTGACATTGCTGAGAGTAGTTCAGAACCGGGACAAACTGCAACTTGCGGCCTCGAGCCTTCAAAACCTCGCTTAAACTCATCTTGTTCGCTTTAACCTGAGTGTAATCGCGGAGTTAGAAACAGCCAACTTGGTATGATGTTGATCGGAATCGCGAGGCGGTCTTGCAGGGGATCTCAGCTGACCCGCTTGGGCTTCAGCTTATCGTCCCAGCGACCAGTAGCACGCAGATTTACTCCCCGTTCTCAGAGCACAAGCGCAGTTCTATCGAAGATGTATCCTGCTATCGAGCCATATGAAGTTGGTAGGCTGGAGGTCTCGACAGTCCACTCCCTCTAGTACGTCTCACCCCGCGGATAACTCGTCAGCAGCCTACAGAACCTGATTCGATGGCGATCAAGCTATGAAGTGAGCGGGAACAAAGATGGCTCGCCAGGTAAGCATGCACTGCTTCTCGCTTGACGAGCAAGGATTTGACTCATGATGTTTTACTCAGTCGTCTTTCTGCACGGTAAGATACTGAGTGATTTGGCAAATGTAGTCCAAAGTCGACTGCTGTTCGATTTATAGGTGGACCTGGAGGGGGTGTAGATGCTAAAGACCGGGGATTCTTCGATCCCAAGAAGTACAAGGTCCGTGTGTAGAGGCTCGTGCGTTACTCACCATCAAACACCTATCACACGACAGATTGTACTTTTTGATCAGAGGGGGGCAGGAAAATCCACACCGTAAGTCGATCGTCTCCAAGAACATGCATAGGCCGTTTGCCAAATTCTGGCACAGGAGCGCATGTCTGGAGGATAACACCACTTGGGACCTCGTAGAAGACATCGAGAAGCTCCGAAAGAAGCTCAATGTCGAAAACTGGCACGTATTCGGAGGCTCTTGGGTGCGTTCTGGCCATTTTCATCAGGCGAAGTGCTCTTGCCAAAGTTACTGATGGTGCTTGTGAAAATCAGGGCTCGACGCTTTCTTTAGCTTATGCTCAGGTTTGTACTTGCGTCTACGTCAAGTTATACTCACGTATTTCTCCGCTGCGATGTGTGAGGTAGACACACCCGGGCCGTGTAAAAAGTCTTGTTATGCGGTGAGTATTGCTTGTCTCGTTTCTCATATGCCCTTCGTTTTGACGTTTTTATGTTGATAGGGGTATATTCACTCTGCGAAAGAGGTTAGCTTGGAAGCCCGTGTATAGCTTATCATTGCTTGATCTCCGCGTACAACCACAGTGAACTTCACTTTTTCTATCAGGACGGAGCGTCCCATTTGTTCCCTGAGGCATGGTCAGTGCCCGGTCGTGGATACAGTGGCGCAGCTAACTCGTCCCCATCCCCTCACCTCTCCCGGTCCCATTTTACTCTGAACCCGATAGGGAAGAGTATATCGCGCCCATTCCCGAGCAGGAGAGGCACGATATGGTGCTGGCGTATCACGCTCAACTAAATGCGGTAGACGACACGACGCGAATCATTGCCGCAAAAGCGTGGGCCAAGTGGGAGTGTGTCTATATCGCTGCCCTTTCTTGGCTTTGTATACCAACAATTTATTGTGTAGGATGTCGACCTCGAGGCTCCATGTGAGTGCAGAGGCTGTGGCACAGGCTGAGAAGGATGATTTTGCAAAGTCAGTGGCCTGCTTAAGCACCCATCACTCTCTGCCTTCTGACTGACTTCGTTGCCCCCCTCAGTGCATTCGCGAGGATCGAGAACCACTATTTTGTCAACGAGGTACGTTGGTCCATCCTCGTGACACCGAAGCCCACACAGTAAATCGCCTGTGTTGACAGGGGTTCATGCGTGACGGGCAACTCCTCGAGAAACAAGAGATTGACAAGATGTACATCTTCAGCCCGTCAAAACGACCCGTCACTGAAATATTTTTCTAGCCGACACATCCCCACTATCGTTGTCCAAGGCCGGTATGATGTCGTGTGCCCCGTAAGTCGAGCATTTCCGTACTTTTGTTCAATGTTCATCGTGTGTCGTTCTGTCGACCAGGCTACTACGGCGCATGCGCTGAAGAAAGTGTGGCCCGAGATAACCCTCCACATCGTTCCCGATGCCGGCCACTCCTCTCGTGAGCCCGGTATCGAGAAATTGCTTGTCGAGGCTGCCGATAAGATGGCAGATTTATAAGGGAATGCTGGCTTTTCGCAAATGTAACTTGTACTTTACTACCATGTGCTACACTACCTTCAGTTGGCGCTGCCACCGGCACTGACGACGTTTGAAGGCAGTTGCTGTAGATGATAGCGAGACTCGGAAGCCAGCGAGCCACTTGATGAGCATCATGATGAATATGACATGTCTTCCATCAGTTCTTGAAAGAGCTTAAGAACCGAATCTTGATCAACGAGATGTTTCCGCACGTGTAGGAACAACTTTACCATCCTTCTCAGCCCCACTGCGGCACCGCCCAGCTCCCAATTTCGTCGAATTCGCTCAGAACAACCCACCACATAATTAAATGACGTCGCACATGCACACACATACACATAAAATGCAAAACCCAAATTCCAGATTCCAGATTTGTGGTATATATATAGATGTAGTATCGCTACAAAATGAATGTATGAGGGGGGGGATTGACATACTGTACGTGACCAGGTGGGGGAATAACATACTGCCCTGTGGCAGCTAAGATATCGATAGCACGCGGTTGGGTGGATAAGTTAGTACTGTTGGCCCATGTGTGCATGGGTACCGGTGCGTGCGTTTATGGCCGGCACCGGCGGTGAGTGAACACTATTAGCGGATAGCTCCCCGTTCTCTCGTCTGTGTGGTGCGATATGATATGCGGTGTGGTGTGGTGAAGTGTGGTGTGGCGTGCGGTGAACCTCGAGTGGGATATAATGCGACGTGCGTCCTCGCGCGGGTGCTATATCCCGCCACTCACCGCTCACCCAAGTGCGAACCGCAGCGTACTCGACTCCTCCTCCACGCCTCCTCTTCCCAGCACCCCGACCCCTCCCACAGCCGCGCCCACACCTACGCCCATGCCGCCCGCTCCAAGAGGCTCAGCCCCAACCCCGAGCTCGTACCACCCCATACTCACATCCGCACCCGCACCCACGTCCGCGCCTCCGCTCACACCCGCGCCGCCGCCGACACCCGGACCAGCGCCGGGTGAGGTCCCGCTCATGTCGACGCCCGGTGCGTCCCCTTCGAGCATCGCGTACAGAAAGGACG
The DNA here is from genome assembly GCA_021014945.1 of Leucogyrophana mollusca. Classification (NCBI taxonomy): domain Eukaryota; kingdom Fungi; phylum Basidiomycota; class Agaricomycetes; order Boletales; genus Leucogyrophana; species Leucogyrophana mollusca. Next base: position 45,486 of record MU266384.1, on the reverse strand, counting down.
TCCACTCGCCCGCGTGCGTTACGGGCGGGGGTGGATCTGGGATCAGGGGTGCTTGCGCGTGGGGGTGTGGTTCCAGGGGCGGGTGAAGGTGTATAGGTGAGTCCGAGAGGGGCTGTGGGAAATATGAGGTCCCTCCGGGGCTCGAAAAAAGTCCCCTCCCGACCCCTGTAACGAACTTGAACCCGCCCCACTCTCCGAGCCTTCTTCGATCGGGCGGTGTCCCGCGCCCCATGAAAGCGCGGGGAGGCTCGGAGAGGAGTGGGACGTGCAGGGAGGAGAGGGGAGGGAGACGGGGTTGGTGGGGTGGTGTTGAGGGTAGATGTGGGACGAAGCGTGAGGGGGGTGAAGGGGAAGGCGGTGTCGAAGGGGTGGGGGAGGGCGGCATGGCGTAGGAAGCAGGTGGGGGTGTGGTCGGGTTTGTGGAAGGGGTGTACGGAGAAAACGGTAGAGGTGATGCCAGCGTTTCGTTTGGTGGTGACGTCGAGAACGTTGATAATGGTAACACCGAGGCAGCTGATGGTGGCGGTGGCGGTGAGGGCGAAGGCGAAGGAGACACGCCCAAGTCCAGATCCATGCTAAACGTAAACGGTGTGGCACTGATACCGACATCCATCATCATTGTGCGTGGAGTGCCGCGTATGTGTGCGTGATCCTCCCCCCTCTCCTCTGCCGCCCTTTGCCCTTGACCATTCCCACTCCCCTCACCTGCCACCGCGTCAAAGTCCTCAAAGTCCTCATCATCCTCGTCGTCATCTTCGTCATCGTCTTCTCCATCTTCGGGGACCATCTCCGGGCCCTCGTCCACCCTTACCGCGGCCCTTCCCTCGCGATCATCGTCGTCATCGTCATCGTGCTCTGAGGGTACGCCGTACGTATAGCTTGCAGGGGTGTAGAGCCTGAAGCGGGTCCGTGGTGCTTGGGATGCGTTGAAGTCGGTGTTGTGTCTGCCCTCGGTATTCGAAATAGGACCCAGGCCCTCCGTCGCATCGGACATGCCGAAGCGAGGCTCAACGCCCAACATACTTGAATTCGTCATATGGATTTCGTTATATCCCCCTGCCTCTGCGGCGACGAGTGCCTTGATTGTCTCCGCACCATATCGTCTTAGTCTGGGTGGGGATAGTGAGGTTAGTAAAGCGACAGATAAGGCGATGGACACTGACAGGTAGTCGACCCGCTCCTGACAAGCGAGCTTCCAGATGTTGACCTCTCTTTCGCGGGCTGCTGCTGCTGCCTGTGCGGGTTCGAGCGGGGGTGGATCTGGGAGGTGGAGAGGGAGGGAGAGGGAGAGTTGGGGATCGGGGTAGAGGGAGAGTGGGGACAAGTGGGGTGGTTGGTCGTGCTGTGGCAGTTGCGAGGATGGAAGGGACTGTGGCTGATCAAAGTGCGTACTGGGTTCGAGGTGGGGTGGCTCTGGTTGTGTGGGGGAAGATGCGGCGGGGATGAACTCGACGGCGGGTTCGAGCTGTATTATGAGCGGGGGCGAGAGTGGAACGGACGAGGGGTCGCTGTCGTGTGGGCGTGGGTCGGTGCGAGGTGCGGACGTGGCGCCACTGCGGTAAGCGATAAGGATAAGCTATCAGCGCAAAAGACTGGACAACGCACTTGGGTTGGGTGGACGAGTGCTTGGGCGCCAACGGGGCAGAGGGCGACGGGCGCTTTTGTGGCTGCTGGACGTCGCCGTGAGCGCTGGTCGCCGCCCTTGGGAAAGAACTGACCTTGGGCCTTGGATTGCGCAGGACGGAGTTCTCCTTGCGGCGCTTTGGGGGAGACGGCAGCGGGTCGATGTCGAGCGAGAGTCTGTGTCGCTTCAAAGCGCGGAGGGCACGTGGGGTGAGCTCGTCGTCGGGGTGCAGGCGGGCCGAGCGGCGGCGGAGGTCAGGGAAGGTGGCGGGCGCCGTCGTCGTGCCTGCCATTGGACGGGCGATCGGGACTATCTGCTGCGTCGAGAATAAGCTAACAAGTAATTTCTTTTCTATAATCTATTCAGTATATCACCGATCGGGAATCAACAACGTCTTATTCGGGGGTGTGGACGAGAAGACTCCTTCCTCAATTTAGGTTCAATAAACAAAATACCCAAAACAAAATACACGTAAATACAGCGCACTGACCACACACGTGATATGATGTCATCCTCCCCTTATAATACCTCATCGCTGCCATTCAATCCACTCACTGCAAAATGAGCGACGAATACAGGAATAACGGTTTCAAGGATTCCCTTGTAAATGACTGTACGCACCGGCCCCCTTGCTGTAGCAGCGTCCACTCACCATCAGCCCACAGCTCTCGGAAACTACCCTCCCCCGGGAGACAGTGAGCCCTCCTTCCTCTCGCACCCGAGCCCCACTCACCCACCCACAGCAACCTCGTCGGGCGGATACAGTTCTGTCAAAGACCCCTCCGCCCAGCGAGGCAGCCTGACTACTCATTCCGACACCCCAGACTCCGCCACCACCGGCGCACTCCAACAGTCCACAACCGGCACTGACCTCCGTCCAGAGATCCGGGACGCGAAGCAGGGCCAGGACTTGCCCGCGAGACGTGATGCAAGGGCTGACGAGCACAGGCGGGGACTGGATCCGTATGACCAGAGCTCCCTCGAGAGTCGTCCAGAGGCCGAACGCGTCCTGGGCGAGCGTTTCTCTGTTCAGTGACTGACTGAAACAAACGTCTACTACCAATAATAATACTGTACATTATGTCTCGCCGTTGTCTCGAAATCACGTGCAATTCTCGGGGCCGCTGAGGACAGCCTTCTGTTTCCGTGTGTATGATGTTTCGATTGCAATTTATTTATTTAAATTTTGTTCCTGACACCGATCGTGAACATATTCTTCCCTCCACGTGCGCAGTTTCATCCATACCCTCACACTATAGAGCATGGCAGACCCAGCGCAGTCTTCCCAGTCCCAGCCAGCATCTTACCTTCCCGACTCCCAAGCCCAGCTCTCTCGCCCCCAAACCCACGTCCAGGCATCCGACCTCAGATCCTCCCAAGCTGACGTCTGGTACCTCAAAGAAATATCCTTTCACCAGCGCCGGACGAAGATCATCACGCAAAATTTCAACGGGTGCGTCCGTTCCTAGCGCCTGCTGGTAGGGAGCTCATCGAAGCTTTCATGTAGGCCGTGTTCGTTTATAGCAATATGTACGTCCTCGCACCGTCTGAGCTTCCCTTTCTCTGACGCCTGGCACCCTTCCCAGGCAACATCCTCATCCTCCGCAACAACATCACCATCGAGCCCCCCACGCGTACAACCGTCTCATACGAGTTCCTCGCGCAGCTCGTGGGCGAGTACCTCCTCATGAACTGCCCCGACATCGACATCTCCGCTGCGCTCGAGGTTATGCCATCTACTACTAGTTGAGTTTCCGCTGTTGCTTGCTCTTTGGTTCGCTACGCCGCTCGCGCGTGTGCTCCACTGTCGTCTCTAGACCACGATGCACGAAACAGTATCTTTAATCGACGTGTGCTCATTTGGCTGAGCCATTGTATTTACAGAGGGCCTTGACCTAAACCCCCTCTTCACCGGACCCACGTCCTTCCGCCCAACCGGGGGCGACGGCGGCGAGCTCTCCCTCTTCGCCCGCGCCAACATCCCTCTCCTCCACGGCTGGCTGGTCGACCCAGCCTCCCCAGAGGCGGGCACGATGAGACGAGTGGGAGACTATGATAGCGCTGTTACGCTCATTGCAGAGGCGGATTTTGTGACGAGGGGGAGGCTGTTGTTTGGTGGCGAGGAGGAGGCGGTGGGTGGGAATTGGCGAGGGACGGCATCTAGCTCGAGTCAGGCGGCGGGGAGCTCTAGTCAGGGAGGGGCAGGTCCGAGTTCAGCCCAGGCAGGCCCGAGCAGCCCGAGCGACAATTATTCCGAGCAGGAGAGGCGTAAGATCGAGGATGGTGAGTCTTTATGTCTTCCCCGTGTTCCTACGAACATCCTACGTGTTCATAGACCGCACCGTCGTTTCCATCCTCCCCCACTGACACAATCGTTTTCCTCTATTACAGCCATGATCGCCCAGTCCTTCCTGGAATCCACGAAATCGCAGCTGACGTACCACGGCCTCTTCCAGCTCGCGTCGCTCATCGAGCCGGGAACCCTCGTCGCGCTGTTCAGGAACTCGCATCTCTCCGTGCTGTACAAGCCTCCTCGGTCCTCAGTCTCTAACCAGGAGAATCCAGAAGGGCCTTCGAATGCAGGTGGGGCTTCCAGCCAAGTCCACGACGCCTCGCTTGCAAATGCAAACACAAACACCGACCAAGACGGCGCGATCTTCTCCCTTGTAACCGACGCCGTTTTCCTCCGCGAGCCCTCGGTCGTCTGGGAGCGCCTCGAAGACGTCGACGGCGGGTGCTCGACGTTCGTCGATTCGGAATTTGCTAGGGCAACGCCGATGGGCGGAGACTGGGCGGGGATCGCGGCCTTTGGCATTGAGGATGGTGCGGAAGGGGTAGTAGATCCAGTCGAGTAAGTCGTTCGTTCGACTTTGGTGGATGGTGCTGATTTGGTGCACGGGCAGTCATGCGCTGGCGAGACAGCTGCAGGCTGAAGAGGACGAGCGCGCACATGAGGTATATATGCAGCGGGAACGACAGCGGGCGGCGAGACAGCCTCAACAACAGGGTCGACGACGCGGGGAAGGAGATGGGGATAGGGAGAGTAAGAAGAGTAGGAAATTGAAGGAGAAGTGCATAATTATGTAGAGGAGTGCTTGGTTGTGTCGTATTTTATTGCGTGATTATGTATATATGGGTTTGAGTGGAGACTTGTGAAGCAAGGGGGTGGGGCTGTGTGATAGTTGTATTGGATGCATTAGGTTGTCGGGTGCGGGGTGTGCAAGGCGACAAAGAGACCTGTCTACCGGGGGAGTCATCGATGAAGATATGTTTCCCTCACCGATATGTACGGACACGAAACAAAGCAATGCGCGATTAGTGGATGAAAAGCCGAGGCCACAGTCGCGGGCAGTGCTAGTCGGAGTCAAAGGACGTGCCACTATTGAAGCTTGAAGAGGGACTGGGCCATCCTAATCCGGCGCTACGCCATCCCGACCGAAAAACTATTCCGGGTACGGAACCGCCAGCTCCCGACGCCACTCGCTATTCCAGTCCGCTGGAATGGGCAATGGGGAGGAGGTGCGCTCTTCCCCCGGGTATAACACACAAGAACCCGAGATCACGCCGCCGTATTCGTGCGTGGCGCTGCGTCATGCAACGGACCCTGCGATATGGGATCATACCATTATGCGGTGTTTCTCCTATTTGCCAGAATGGGCAGTGGGGAGCAGGAACGGTCAAGCCGCTTCGATGATCCGGGCTGCACACCGAGAAGTTGGGCCGATGACCCAAGTCGGCACTGGGGATAACCGCTCTAGATCGATTAAGTCTGTGCACTGGCGATGATAAGATGGTGCAATTCCTATCACGGTGCAAGGATCGGGCCAGCGAGAGCCGGGGCCTCGAGGTGTGCAAAAAAAAAAGTCGGTCGATGGGTCTGTGCCTTGATAGCCAGGATGTCCCATAGCTACCTAGTCACTGTACTTGAATTTTCACATCAGCATCAAGGATCATAGAAGAAGGGAAAGCAGTGAAACTTGTCAGAGCAGTCATTGGGTGGGACCAATGGCGATTGTGCCACAATCCAAACAGGTACAAACCACGACTCAGTCATCCCCCGCCTATCAACCACACTAGCCCAGCACCAAAGCAAACCCTTGAAGGCATCTTTCTTTCTTTCTTCTATCCTTTCACCGACAAAGCTCTTTGTCTTAGAATCCCTTAATTGCTCCGCCGTATCTCAGGAATCGCGTATACTTTGCGGACGAGCATCTGAGCCTTGTTCTTCAATCGCACGCACCCCCATCATGCGGGAGTCTAACTTTGCTTTTCCTGCTCAGAACAGGGCTTGTGTTTGCATATCCTCGCAGCTCTATGACAGAAGAGGTACGTCCTCTCCCAAACATGCCCCATTTTTGCCCTATTTAATCTGCCCTTTTTTCACGGCGCGCAGCTCTGGATACAACCTCGCCACTGCCACTCTTCAATTCTCTCCACCATCTCACTTATCTAACCTCGACCTCACCGCGCATACGTGAGATAATGACCATGGACGGCGGACTAGAGCGCCTAGTCCGTATCCTCCACGACTTCTGCATATGCCCTCCCCCGCCAGAGAATCCCAACATTATCTACGGTCTCGGCCCCCCCAACTCCCGCCGCCCCAAACTCGTCCCGACTCTCAACCCGTCCACGTATGACAAACACGCCGCGTACCGCTTCTCACTCGCCTTCCAGTGTGTCGTCAATATCGGCGTGAGAGGAAGCGAGCCTATCCGGAGTCGCGTCGTCCAAGCTGGGACTCTTGATGTCGTGGGGTGTATTCTGGAGGCGTGGCTTGCCAATAAGGGATTTGCGGTGGGCCCGAGCTCAAGTGCGACAGGGCTCCCGAGGGAATCAAGGGAACAGCGGTTGGCGAGGCGGCAGGCGCTTGCGGAACAGAGGCAGCGAGAAGAAGCCGCGGAGCTCACGCGTGCGCTGCAGAGACAAATCGCGGTGGGTGAGGTTTTCAGGGAGGAACGCACTGCTACGGATCTCGAGGCGCATAGCCAGGATGTGTGTCCATCCGTACCTTTCCACGATGCGCGTTGACTGATAGACATCATTACAGGATGCTCCTATGGTTGAGATCTCCGTCGACTCCACAGCTTATTCGGAGATTTCGGTAGTTGTCGACGCCACGTCTTCGCCTGTACCAATAACAGCTCGTGACCGCCCGTCCTATGGCAGGCACTCGTCATCATCGTCCCACGAGACTGAACCTGATACCTCCGCCGAGACTTCCACCAACGCCACTCCACTCAGCTCAGGCACCCCCACCGGTGCCGTTCTTGTTAATACTCGGGAACGCAGTGGCACGATCATCGCACGACCGGTATGGGACGCGCCATCAACGACAGCTGAAGTTTCCCACCAACACCGCTCTCGCCGCACTCGCGCAACGACTGCTTCACCCCCAGATTCTACTGATAACTCACGCCCGGATACCGAGACAGAGGATGATGGTGACGTCGATATGGATCAATCCCAAGACACCGACGAAAACGAAGCGCCTACACGCGCGACGCGCCTCCCCACGCGCTCCATGACGCTTACCCAGCGCCCACGCCGTGCAGTCGGCATCGTATCCGATGCACCAGAAAATGCCCCTCTCGAAGTGAACGCTGATGCACATATCATCATCAACCATGGGCAGGGCGGCGTCGTTGATGCAGATGGCGTGGGAGTGGAAGATGGGATTGTCTCACTTGAGCCCAATGACGACTTTGCGATGGGGGCGCCGCCGGGGGCTCCTGGGGCTATGGATGAGACGGTACCTGCGCGGAATATTCGGGGTATAGATACTGCTATATTGGATCGAAGGGGACGGGCAGCGCCTGATGCGACACCGCGAGCTAATATCGTTCCCCTTCCAGCACCGTTACCTAACCAGAATGCTGGTGGGGGCACCGTACGCACTGGCGTCCCCGTCCACCGCGGCGAACACACTCCGAACCCGCCATCTGCGCCAGGACGAGCGTCGACCCATGCGCACCACCATCGTGAACAAGATTCTGGCCCGTTCAAAGACGAAGACGTGCTCCTCAGCCTACAGCTCCTCGCATACCTCAGCAAATATCCACACGTCCGCCAGGCATTCTATAAACCCCGCACGTCGTTCCACCCCGCATCTGCGAGTTTACCCAATGCCCGCCCAGTACAACAGCCTGTTGCTGGCCCTAGTGTGATGCGGAATGCACCCCAACCTGCGAAGGAGCCACACGGATTCTTGCGCGTTTTTGCGTCCGCTACTGCGAGGGGTAAGGAGAAGGAGAAGGCACCCATAAACCCCGTCGGTCTTGCGCCGTCTCCACGGATGACCAATGTCTTTTCGCTAGTAGAGCGCTTCACTTTCCGTCCGAGCTCGTCAGAGAGTGACCTGCCTAACCCACCACCAAAGCTACCACCGGAAATTCAGTACTGGGCAGGTGTGATAATGCGGAACGCGTGTCGAAAGGATGATAACCGCGGAGGTATTCGGCAGTGTGCGAATAGTAAGCCCCTCTACTCCATGGCTTCTGTTGGGGTTACTGGTTGCTGATTCGGGTATTTGGTATTCACAGTGCTATGTGGTCGTTGGGAGTCTTACCCTAGGGAATTTGCAAAATGCAGGCGCTGTCGGAAGGCGAAGTATTGTGGGAAGGAGTGCCAGAGCACGGCATGGAGCGAGGGACATCGGTTTTGGTGCAGTGCGAAAGATGGGGATGAGGATGGAGATTTGGCGGGTGAGGGGACGGGTATGGAGGCGGCCGCTGGAGAAGGGGGTGCGCCAGCAACCGCTGAGGCTGTCACGATCGGGAGGACAGAGACTGTGAGGGCAGATAGGCGAGGGGAAAGAGATCAGCATACGAGGGAGCGCGGTGGCGCTGTCCCAACCGTGGCTGAGGTTTTCGAGCGTCCCCGGGCAACGGCCATCCCTCCTACTCAAGCGGATACCGTACACACTGGGCAGTCACCAGCAAGAACACGACAGGCGCACCTCCACCCCCATGGTCCCTTTGCTGCTCCGCCTAATAATCGGGTCCACCTCGAACGACCTCGGCTACCTGTGGATGGTACACGTCCGGACGCTGCGATGCCGTGGCGGAATCCATTCATCCCTGGGCCGCATGGAAATATACACTTTGCACAGCTGCACAATCGACGGCGTGCAGAGACTGTATCGGGCGCGACGACTGTTGGCGGGGCTGCTGAGCTTACGCCGGTATTCCGCCGCACCGGAGAGGTCTTCCTGTCTGATGGCCGTGGAGGTGATCCCGACGACGATATGGATGCCGCGGGCCCGTCGAGAGGTCGCCGTGGCGTTGATAATCCGATTTGGGAGTCGTCTCAGGGGGACAACGACATGGTCATCGGATGAGAGGGGGGTTGGGTACTGACCTTTTCCAACTGGCGAGCCCCATAATGATCTTACTATGATCTGTGGGTACCGCTGCACCGTGTTTCATACCTTCGTCATTAGTACTACTACATCCATACATACACATACTTCACGAAACAGCCTTGAGTCGTCTGGCGAGGACAACTTGGGGGTCACGATTCATTCATTCATTTTTTTTGTCCCACTAGCTGCTTGCATCACAGTCAATACTACAGATTCGTATCCATAGCTCTATCAGTTTGTCTCCGCATACACTTCCCCTTGCCCGCCTCGCCCATTCATAATTTTTCGAGTCTGTCCTTGATGAACCACACAAACACTGAAGCAAGCCCGTCTCTCGTCCAATGAGGCCCACGTGACCTGTGAGACTTTGTTTGCGCTGACCAAATAAGAAGGACGAAAAAAGTCGGGAATGTTCTGCGCGTAACTTTTCCTTCAGCTTTGCTCACATCCCGCTTTCCCTTCCGCTAACTTTTTCAATCATGGTGCGCCCGCGTATGCTACGCCGCGAAAGACATTCTCTCTGATTATTTGCGTAATTATAGGCTGCCCAGGCGACTTTCAAGTCTATCAAGGCTGTTGTGCCTCTGCTCGACCGTGTCCTCGTCCAACGCTTCAAGGCAGAGACCGTAAGTAGGAAACCATTAACTCCGGAGATGTGGCATGCTCACTTACTGCCATCAGAAAACCGCGACTGGCATTTTCCTTCCTACCTCCGCGACCAGCTCACCATTACCTGAAGCAACAGTCATTGCTGTAGGCCCAGGAGCGCCCAACAAAGAAGGCACTGTCGTACCCACATCAGTTAAGGCCGGTGACCGTGTATTGCTTCCCGGTTGGGGCGGCAACTCCATCAAGGTTGGAGATGATGTACGTGTCTCTCGTGATTGCTATGCCACGAGCTAGGATTGTGCGGGATTAGCGTGTTTGTGCTTGGCTGACTTGGCCTCGCTTTGTTTTCTCGTTACCAGGAATACTTCTTGTTCAAGGATGCGGAGATTCTTGCGAAGATCCAGGAATGAAGGAGTTACGTGGATAGGATAGACTGGGCGTGTTGTGGTGGGTGAAGTTGGGGACTACTGGCATATCAAAAGTTGGCTCCATTTTAACATCGTATTCATTAATTGTTTTGTTCACCGCATTTTTATCGCAATTTATCCACATGGCATCCCCACTCAAACATGTGCCCGCGGAAGTCGTTTGTTTTGAAGAAGTCGCGTCCTGACTTTGGCACATTGTACGTTGTCTTTGACAGCAATGTGCACGAGGTCGCGAAAGTGGTGGCAGCTTTGAGTAATGCAAGCGTTGATAAGCGTGTAGTCTCATCAGCCCCGAGGATACCGTGACGACCCCACTAACCCAAGCACAGCGCAACGATGCTCACTGCCACTTCATTTTGGCTAGCTGCGTGGTCACCTTAACTCAGCTCCGCTCAGCCTTGTAAGATTCGCCGCATCTCGCCCCTCGCAGAAGACCGAAGGCATTACCCATCCACCCAAAGCGTTGCGTGATGGATTTTAGTAGTGGTTGCGGTCCCGTCGTATTGGCTGACATCGGCCTGCGAAGGTGTCGCTTTATTTTTGGTTGTGGTGCAACCAATGGTTGAAAAGACATTTGAACTGGAATAAAATACCTTGATGTCGTGCCATGTTTCATTGAGAATTGTGAGGCCCAGAGGCACGGACGGAGCCATGCACGTCTGATTCGGAAGGACAGTCGGCCGAGTTGGAGGGAGTAACGGCATCGTGCTTCATGGGTTTATACTTCACGGCCACCCGCTAATTACCCATTTGACTAATGGCGCTGGGCTATAACTAGGGCGGTGCAACGTTTGCACCTTATACCGCCCACGTCGGTTCCTTGCACCTTTATCCTCTCCTCCCGCATTTATATTCCTGGAGAAATAATGTCCAAGGAGCTCACGACGCAGGACTCGCACGTCCGGGACGGCTTGCCTGACGAGATGCTCGGTCGTTCTCAAAGCAACGATTTGAACGACAAGGAGAAGGGTCACCATGCCCCTGCTGTCCCGCGAAGCACTTTGCGGTCGATATTCCTAGTTATGACCTGCACGGCTGCGATGGTAGTCAATGTATGTATCCTCGATCACCTATCATGCCATATCTCGGCACTAAGTAATGCTTCCGTTCGACTTAGACATCAAATTCGACATCAGTCTCGATAGCTCTTCCAACTATCGGGGAGGATATTGGCATCCAAGAAGACCAACTCCAATGGCTCATTTCTGCATATTCTCTTACTTCTGTAAGCTCAAGTGACTGATCGCTTCCCAGCCCATCCTCATTGTCCCTCTGTAGGGCTGCTTTCTGTTATTCTTCGGACGACTAGCAGATCTATTTGGACGTAAGCGAGCATTCACGGTCGGCACCCTATTCCAAGTCGCGTTCTCCTTGGGGTGCGGTTTCGCCCAAAGTAAGTCAGACTTCCTCGTCACTGCTCTGTTTTTGATGGGCCATTCCAGACAGTATCACACTGGATATTCTCAGAGGCTTCCAGGGCATGGGCGCTGCGGCTGCCATTCCTTCAGCGGTATGTTTCTAATGGCGCAGCCTCATTTGCCAATTTTCATCGAAGCGGTTTGGCAGCTCGGTATTCTGGCTCATGCGTTTCCTCCTTCGAGAGCTCGCTCAATAGCTTTTGCGACATTCGCGGCTGGAGCACCTGTGGGAGGTGCCTTCGGTACTATTCTAGGCGGTCTCCTGACGCAACTATCCAAGTACGTTCGTTGATGACTCATGATCTTCTTGTTGCTGACTCAACCGCAGAGAACACTGGCGTTCGGGTTTCTACCTATCAGCTGGCCTTTCTTTCCTCTGCTGTATAGGTGGTCTTGTGTCTTTCGATGCAGATAAGGTGTCCACTGAGGTGGACCGGCGAGTGGACTGGATTGGGGCCGCACTCATCACCATTGGTCTGGTGCTGATCGTGTTTGTCCTTGGTCAAGGCGAGATTGCTCCGCAGGGGTGGCAAACTCCGTGTATGTCTTTTCAGTCACCTACATCATTCGTCATCTGATAATTGCGCCATAACATGACAGATATCATCGCGTTGCTCATTGTTGGTGTCTTATTCGTCGGACTGTTCCTGCTATGGGAGCGGCATCTAGAACAAGCCCTGGATGATAGAAACAGAGCACCGTCCATTTGGACACCTCCACCGTTGATGAGACTCTCAATATGGGCTCGGGCGAAGGGCCGAATGACCGTGATCTTGTTCATCGCCTTCTGCAACTGGAGCGGCTTCCTTAGTTGGAATTTCTGGGTTCAGGTATGTCCCGTGCCCCCAACCTCCCTCACGCGCGCCTGCCAGCTTACCACGCCTGTCTCCAGTTATATTACCAGAATTACCTCCTGCTTACCCCGATGCACACGATGGTCCGCTTCATACCCATGTTCATAACGGGTATACTATGCAACTTTTTCGTCGCGATGGTTGTCGGCAGGCTTCCCCTTGTCATCTTTGCCGGTGAGTACCGCACCCGCACCCGCAACCTGGAAGGTTTCGGATATTTATAGCACCGCCGCTGATACTTTTTTCCTGCCACACGTAGCTACCGGCACTTTGTTCACCGCATCAGCCGGTATTCTGTTTGCGTTGATTGATCCCTCCAAGACATACTGGGCGTTCGGCTTCCCGTCGACGGTTTTCTCCGTGTTTGGCGCCGACTTTGTATACTCAGCCGGCACGATCTTTATCGCGAAGATTGCTTTCCCTCATGAACAAAGTGTTGCTGGAGCGCTTTTCCAAACGATGACCCAGGTGAGTTACTTGTTCCCATACAACGTCGTCTTGTCGACTGATACAATTTTTGCAGCTCGGCACTGCTTTCGGACTGACGATTTCTACGATTGTGTTCAATAACGTCGTCCAACAGCAGTCCGCGGCGCAAGGCGTCATTATCAGCGCAACCGCTACGAACGATGCACCTCGACCGGCCCAGCTCTTAGGATACAGAGCCGCCCAATGGACGTCAGCCTCTTTCTCACTCTTCGGTATGTTGTCCCATCGCTCAGCTTCTTCTGTGTCTCACACGCATACTGTATCTATTAGCTGCGCTGCTCGCAGTGCTGTTCCTTCGTGGGGTTGGGATTGTTGGCCACAAGAAGGCCAAAGCCTCGGACCGTGACAGCGAGCAGACCGCTTTGGATCCCCCATCAACTCCCCAGCATCCTCCCGCATCCACCACCACTATTGACGCCTGAATAGGCAAATATACATGTTTGCCAACGACAACCATTGACACCATGCTCTCCACGCGCACGCAAGCACATGTCCATAATACGACCCTTACACTAATACACTACTCGTCGATCTTATTATAACGCCCCCACGTACCCTCGCCACGGGCTAACACGCCACGACCCTCCCGCACGTTATGGTTCGCCTTCGCAACGTGTCGCACCACTCTGGACATCAAGTGCGCAAAGGAACGTCATCTTTGACTTCATGGGAGATGGAATTTGAATAGTATATAGCTTAGTTTCACCGGTGATAAAGTATCTTATCAACGAACAGCTCTCAACGGTTGTCTTTGGTCTTTCATTTCGCACTTCGCCCTCCATAGCACTGCACTCATGTAGCCCAACTCTTCCTCATAGACAGATTTCAACATGGTCGTTTTATTTATCAAATTTGAACTACAAATGCTATCCTCGCATACCTACTGAATATATATCCTCGATGGAATTCGTCGTGATGAGACTAGGACTCTTTGGGAGCGATGAGCTGCACACAGATGCCACAAACCACCCAGACACCGGCCTGCAAGATGGGCTGCTGTCGGCCGCCGATTGATCATTCGAGAAGAGTCACCTCAGCATGTCAAAGCCACAGGGCAAGAAAGGGGATGTGTGCGTTTTGGTGACTTGTCAGATGAGACTCACGAGGCCACGAGAGTAATATTACCCCCACCAACAAGACTCAGAGTATCGCAGATGTAAACGCGGCAACCAAACTCACCAGGTAGAGACCCGATCATAGGCTGCCAGTAGTCAGACTTAGGGATAGGCTGGAGGAATGACTCTCGGCCACTAGCGCAAGGCTGTGGGGAAGGTCGGGCTGTCCGGCGAAGTTGGAAGCCGCCCAACCTGCGCCTACCGTGACAGTCGGCTCGTAGCTCCTTCCTGTCAATTTTAGTTTGGCAAATATCATTCCAGTTATACATGAGTGCGATTATCCACACTCAAAACCGTCACATTGTCCTAAAAGCCCGCTCACCTGTGAGTAGTTCTTCAGCTGTTTGTAGACCTTCCCCTGCAAAGGGCTCTTATTGTCGTGGATATAAAATGTCCCCCTGAACTTTGGATGGATTAAACCTTCCGTCTGCATTTCACGTTCCATTTTTAGAGCTGAAACCTGTGACGAGCTGCTTGACCTTCGTTTCTGCGAGCGACCAGAGTTAACATTCATCTGCGGCCAGGTTGATACTGGAATCGAAGGGGGATAAACCAGCCCTCGCCGGGGTGATCGCTCCTGTAGTAGCAACGGCCCCAGCTGCACTGGATTACGGCGCGAGGAAAAGGTCCATTGACTTGACGGCTCCCGCGGCATCCACCATTTTTTTTGTCGCCGTAGGACACATTTCGCCCGGGGTTCTCGTGAAAGTGTAGAGCAATGTGCTGCAAGATAAGCCTCGCGTTGTTGACAAAAAGAAACAAAGTTCGTCATCACACAGACAGCAAATTTTGCGGAAGGACCAACACGCGTCGAAACACTACAGTTGCCATATTGGGGCATGCTTATTGTCAAACCGGTGAATTCGCTCACACTTTAATCAGACGTGGCCCCGGCCTACTTATTGTTTTCTGGTCGTCTTCGAGATCTATGTACGCGCCACCTACCCTGTTGGGCGGAAACAACAAGCAATTTATGCCCTAAAGACAATTGGCATCGGGACCTTTATGCGGTCCAGACAGCCGCGAGGGCAAACTGTGTTACATTCGTTCTCATCAGCATGCCGTCCTCTCTGTATAAAAGGCTGAGCCACCGCCATGATACATCCTCAGGTTGAAACGACTTAAGTGATCGGACATCCAGCAGTCTCTTCTCCTACAGACTTTCAAGTCCAAACGTACCTGTTCATCTCTGTTCATCAACACTAGAAATGGACTCCTTCACCAACTTCATCACCAGCTTCTCCGTGTCGAAGGTTGAGGACGTACACACTACGCCGTCACTACCAGCTGACGAGGACTCGTCGAGTAGCGGCGGTGAGTATAGCAAAGTGATTTGTCCGTTCTGCAACTTAACCATAATTATTAGGAAACTCATACTGCGTTATCGCATGAATGGCCCACATCTTATTACCATCGCATGTTGTAAACAACGTGAGTTTCCCGAGCATCTCTTTGTTGGGAGCACTCCTAATCTTATCCGCATGAGTAGTGTCATGACCATCATCGCATGTAAAAACCACGCACGCTGTAGGCATTCTACAGGGAAGATTTTTTGTGCATCACTTCGTTACATTGTGCACTACACATATATATTCGACCTTCGACGCTATTACTGTTGTATTATTTAGTACGGGTTCTTTGCGACACCTTTAGGGCGTTGGAAATGATAAATAGATCTCCTTCGTCTATCGTCATCGTGCAACGCAAAAGTCTGTCTGATGGTTTCATACCATTGCAGCTATTTCGTCGGTGCATATATTCGGGTCACTTGAGTGCAAGGCCTGCTCGAAACTCGCGTCACAAGGGGAGGGGCTAGGTGATGAGCAGCTGGTAATAAGTAGTAAGTATTGGGAATCGCGCCGCGCGGAGAGCACGTGAAAGCGACGGAAGGCTGAGTTTGAAGATTCCCGACCTCCGCAGAGCTCCGTCTATCCCCGTCATTGCACTCCCACAACATATACAACACTCAGGACTCCCGCCTCTCTCATCCTCGCCATGATGTCCGCCCGCGCTGTAGGGCTTGGTCCCGCACTCAGAAGGGCCGCCTTCTCCCAGAATCTCGGTTAGTCCTTTGCCAGCCAAATTTCGGATATCGGGTTTTGAATGTCTTGCAGCTAGAAATCAAGTAGCTTTGCGCACGGTACTCTTCAAGCGGTATGCAAAGAACCTGCTCGGTGTACTGTCAATATCTGAATATGTGCGCCCTTTAGTGCTGTTCAAACACAGTCTCTTCCCCCTGCCGCTTCGGAGGAGATTCTGAACCAGCAACGCCTGAAGCGGCCATCCAGTCCGCATTTCACTATTTACCAGCCCCAGATAACATGGCTGGGTTCCATTGTAAACCGTGTCACAGGCGGTGCGCTCAGTGCGCGTACGTGCTTGCCAAATATATGGATTCTCATGTCCTCGCACTGATTCCACTGGTATTCAGTCCTCTACGGCTTCTCCATAGCATACCTGGTGGCTCCGGGCACTTTTGACAGTGCACATATCGTCGAGTTCGTCGCGGGTCTCCCAGAGTATCTCAAGTACTCAGGAAAAGCTATACTGGCCCTTCCTTTCGCCTTCCACTCCTGGAATGGTCTCCGCCACCTGAGTTGGGATATGGGTAAATGTAAGCTAGTTTTGTATACCCTGATAGGCAAGCAAGAGGCTGATATATGTGACACAGTCTTGAGCGTTAAGGGGGCTTACGGAACTGCATACGCGGTGCTCGGTGCGACGGCTGTATCAACAGTGGCTCTGGTTTTGATGTAAAATTTCGCGCGGACAATGTTCACCATCGCCGCTGATGTTCTTTGACTGTGATACTCAAGCTGAAGTTAAACACTCGCAGTATTCTCTGGTTATGGGAAGCTTCGTCACACGGAGTCCATGTATTTTTGGGTTCAACCCATAGCTCGCTAAAGTCCAGCCAATACCGGTATCGTGAAAGGCGATGGTGAAAATCGAATGATGTGCTGGTTACATATACACACGCTGACCGTCTTGATTTTGTGTAATGGTCTGCTAGCTATCGTGACGGGAGACTGATACAAGCTGATCTCCTCGGCTCTCGATGAAGGTCTGGGGTTGGATACGGGCGGACCCGTCAATTATACAGCTGGTATTGGAGGTGGGCCAGACTGAAGCGACTGAAGGGGAAAACTATCGACAACAACGACTAGGATGTGAGTTGTTGGGGCATCACGCAGAAGTGCATGGGACAGTCAGAGTCTAGCTGATTCAGCAGGGGCGGGACTCGGACGATGAGCGCCTCTCGCCACAATTCAAACTCAATCAAAGCAACTGCAGGTGCTGGGGTCTCATGCAAGGATACATTGAAGGGTGACCGTTGTCGCCCATCACGCTTTCAAGAGACTCCAAATTTCTATCCGCCGAGTATGTTCAACAATGCATCAAACATCGATGCCAGCCATTCTGCGTTTAGCGAGGTCCACCGAGATCAATACAACACTATAAGTGCGGTCGTGCAAGGGAATCAGACCACACACACCATCGTTCACGGAAATCAGATAATTCATGGCGTCAGTTCAAGTGGGTGTGCATTCTGTGCTAGTAGTCACTAAATGATGGCTGTCTTACGTTTCTAACGTTTCTAGGTCTCGACACCTTGCATAAAGCCACTGCGACAAGTGCTGCCTTCGACGCCGCACAACGTTTCCCAGCCCCTGTGTGTCTTCCAGGGACGCGGGTAGAGATACTCAGCCGTATATCTGACTGGTTGGAAGAGACGGGCGATGCACATCCCATTTGCTGGCTGAGTGGTTTGGCGGGATCAGGCAAATCCGCGATCGCTCAAAGTGTGGCAGAGAAGTATGCCGCTCAGAACCGCCTCGCTGCCAGCTTCTTTTTCTCTCGACGCGAAATGGAGCGCAGCACAACTCACCATTTCTTCCCGACTATCACGTCTCACATCATGACCTTCGTTCCCTCCATGAAGCCTGCGGTAGTTAGCGCACTCGACGAAGATTTCACCCTTCCCACAAAGATTCTTCGAGAGCAAATGCTAAAATTGCTGCTCGCCCCGCTAAGAACACTGAAAACGCAGTTCCCATCTCCCGTGCTCATAGTTGTCGACTCCCTCGATGAATGCGACAACGAGCGCCTTGTCTCCGAGGTCATTTCTTTAATTCCGCAACTCATTCGTGGATGTCCCTTCCCCCTTCGAGTTCTGATGACCAGTCGTGCAGAGCCATACCTCCGGGCGACGTTTCGGGAACCTGATCTTTCAGTGATCACGTATCTATTAGAGCTTCATACCTTTGATGCTCAAGAAGACATCCGTCTTTTCTTACGAAACTCGTTCGCAGTGATACATTCCCAACGTCAGCAAATCATGTGCGACGTGCCAAGCCCGTGGCCGTCTGAATCCGAGCTTGAAATCCTTCTTAAGAAGGCATCGGGCCTATTCATCTATGCTACTACTGCGGTCAACTTTGTAGGAAGCAGGCGTCACGATCCACTCAAGCAACTCCGTTTTGTACTCGCCAACGTCGAAGACTCAGCATTTGCCGACCTCGACTCCCTCTATCACGACGCTATCAGTATTCCTCCTGACCATGATCTTACGCGTCTCATCCTCGGAATCATCCGTTATGCATCATCACCCCTATCGATAATCGGTCTCACTAGTCTTCTCAGGAAATTGGACGTGGACCCCAGATTAGTGATCCCTGATTTAAGCTCAGTTTTGCTTCTATCTGAAGACCCACACCAGCCTGTTCGCATATATCATGCATCATTTCGGGATTTTCTCTCCAACCCTCAGCGATCCAAGAAATACTTTGTGGATGGAGCTATTTACCATCGGCTCATTGCCGAACTCTGCCTGGAGCTTATGCTCAATCACTTGAAGCGTGACGTGTGCGATCTGGGAGAACCCTACAAATTGAACAGTGAGGTTGTTGACCTTTCTGAACGTTGCGAGCGGAGTATGGGCGAGGCTGTACGCTACGCATGTCGTTACTGGGCGCACCACTTGTCCCGGGTCCCGCACGAGAGTAGATTGAACGAGCCCCTCATAGCTACGTTGCGGACATTCACTCGGTCGACAACGCTTTTGTACTGGTTGGAGGCCCTCAGCCTTCTTGGCACCTTTAGTAACGTCGTGGCGATGTTGCGGGATACCATACAGTGGTTGAGGGTGCGTCTCTGTTTCCTTTCGTGTGTGACGACTAACATGCGCGGCCAGGAACTACCTGAACCTCCGGCGGACGACATGGACGTTCTCAGTGACGCAGAACGGCTCGTGTTGATGTTCTTTGATCCAATCAGCCAATCAGCGCTCCACATTTATCACACCGCCCTTCCGTTTACTCCACAATCAACGACATTGCGAAAATTATCTCAACGTGACTCAACGGAAGCCATACAAGTTCGAATCGGACTCGAAGATAAATGGGATGCTTGCACGCGAACTATATCTGTCGGGAGTTCAGTCAGTTCAGTCGCGTTCTCTGCGGATGGGAGACTGATCGCATCTGCAAGCGACGAGGAGGGAGTTCAACTTTGGGATGCTGTCATCGGGACGAATATTGCAAACTTTGGTCCACGTCACAAGACCTCTTGTGCTGTGCGCTTCTCTCTTTCGGGTTCTTATGTTGCCATCGCTTGCGAGAACGGCCTCGTAGCCGTTTGGGAAGTGCTGACAGCACAAGTCCTGATCGATAACGACGAATGTCACAATCAACCGGTTACTTGTCTCGCATTCTCGGACAATGGCGAGCTTTTGGCATCTGCATCTAACGACACCCACATACAGCTATGGAGTGTGACGGCAGGCAGGACTATGCATCGTCTGGACCTCCATCGTGGTGCGGTGCGGTCAGTGGTGTTCTCTTCCGATAACCGCCTACTTGTTTCTGGATCCGATGACAGCACAATCATCATGTGGGATGTAGACTCAGGGCATCTGGTTCGGAAGCTAGAAGGTCACAGTGCATCGGTCACTTGTGTCGTGCTATCCAAGGATAACATGCTCATAGCGTCGGGGTCGGATGACAATAGCGTTCGGACATGGGACGTTGCTACCGGAATGTGCGTGTGCGCATATTCCAAAAACCATAAGAAGGGGATCAAGTCGGTCCGATTCACATCTGATGGCAAGAATGTCATTTCTATCTGCGATGAGGTTATTGGCTATTCCAAGACCTCGAAGCGCAAATCCTTCCAGCGTATCTGGTCCGCCTTCCAGTTCTATCTCAAAGCAACCACGCGCACCCTTATGCTGTCAACGAAATCCGCTCCGTTCGTGCATTCTCGTTTCCTCGAATATGTGACTGCCACGGAAGGCTACAGTGATCCGCCTACCCACTTCGGCTTTGCGGAACGGTCACCTTCATTTGCATTTTCCTATGGTTCTTTGATTTTCTACGCACCATCACTAGCTTCTTCGTCATCGCTTCTCCCCGCCTTCCATAGCTTCTCTCACGACGCCACCACAGTGGCCGTCTCGCCTGACGGTGCTCGCATTTGCTCTGGCAATGCTGAGGGGACACTTCAAATCTGGGACCCCGCACTGGCGATGAAAAGCTGGAACCAGTTATCAACCGACTTAAAAACAACGATGACGAGTCTAACCGCATCCCCTGATGGCAAATTCTATCTCGTCAAGTCCCTGTTTGAACTACTGTTAATAGATGAGCGCGGGACCACTCTGAAGGCTTTGGACGTTGGGGACATCGACATGCAGCGAAACGAGGACACCTGCGGAGTTTTTTCCCCAGACTCCAACGCTTTTGTGTATTGGGTTTCAGATTTTCTTTCTAGCCCTCCTTCACACAGTCTCAGAGTCCACAGTTCAGTGACCGGCCGCCGTATCGCCCGCTTCCCGGGCTTAAACTGGATCAGGTGTGCAACATTCTCTGCAAATGGAGCCTTGGTGGCTTGTAGCCACGGGAGCGGCCTTGTTAGCATTTGGGATGTGGCCTCTGGCCGCAACATATACACGATTACGACGGGATCCTCTTATGTCTCGTGCATCGCGTTCTCTCGTGACACTTCCGCCATTGTATGTGGCACCTTCGATGGTGCAGTTCAACTCTGGGACGTTCAGACAGGCCAGCTACGCACCGAGCTCGAAGGGCGTGATTGTGAAGTCACATCTATCATCTTTTCTCCAGAGTATTTTCACGTTGTCATTGGGCACACCGATGGTTCCATCGACCTATGGTCCCCCTCATCGCCTGCGGCGACATCCCACGAATTGACATCAGATAACTGTGCGCCTTATGATGTCGAGTTCCTCGCGTTTTCTAGGGATGGCGCCACGGTGACCTGCAGAAGCAGTGATGGCTCGGTTTCCGCCTGGGCTATCCCACCCCTCGTCGACAGTGAGAGGGATGGCGCGACACAAGAGCAAGCATGTGGGTTGTGCAGGATCATCGACGCGTCAGGGTCCGATGAATCCAAAAGCCCTCATCTGGTGTCGTGGTCAGACGAGGGCGACGTTTATGACTGTCTTTTCCGCTCAGAATTTCTGATTCGTGCCGGTGGTTGGGTATTCCATGGCAAAAAGAGGATTTTGTGGCTGCCTGCTGCATTTAGGCCACTTACGCCGACCTCGTTCGCAGCTCACCGGGATAAGCTGATGATTTTGAATGTATCTCATAGAATCATGCTTGTGGAACTTGGTAAGTTGATTGGTTATATGAATTTATGTTTCTGACTTTTCTAAATTCCTTGTTGAAGGCTCGGCGGCGGTTGTGCTCGAATGATGTAGGTCCGACATCAGTATAATGCAAACAAAACAATGTTTTCAGCCCGCTATGGACAAAACCGTAGGCCAGTGATGACTACGACTGTGGATCCATTGTACTTGCGCCAAGGATATATCATATATAGAGGCGAGCAAGCTCAATCGCCCTATCGCCCCCAAGAAATAGGTTCTGATTGGGTAGTGACGCTGTCGAGGTCTTTATATCAAGGAAGAAGCTAAATTCATTGCGCATTCTTTGCTTCTATACAGTTTGCTACCGCCGCCCAGCCTCCACCCCTGCGTTTTACGGTGTACGCCATTGGTAGGTCATACATAAAGAATCCGTGCCGTGCGAAAGCAATGATGAAATCAAGCGCTTACTCTGCTAGATATCTCCTCCCCGCAGGTGGGAAAGCCAGCGTCAAACCTGACAGTCTTCTTATCTACATGGTCAAATTTATGCATCCTCCTGGGTGCGAGGACGTGCCACTGATGCCCTCGCCTCACATGTTCAGATCACGAGTCGGCCCGTCAGCCTTATCCGGGAACGAATGGCGTTCGTTCGCTCTTATAATACACAGGCCTCAAATCTGGCCCACTTCGACTGGACCTAACCTTCTTTCCTTTCGCACAGGAGCAACGATACCTGGAAATGGCGACTAAAGCGAACTCTGTAGCTCACCCAACTCTGGTCCAAGTTAGTCCGATCGTATACTCTACAGAGGCGTGAACTGATCAGTAGGGCGACTGCTGACAGGTTGACCCCTTTATGTGAGTTTGATAACACCCAAACAAATAGCGTGTATTGATTGGCAACACTAGCCCTGCGGACCAGCAGAAGGTATGTAGTGACTTGTGCTATAATGTCGAGGCCGAATTGACCGACTCTTATCAGGGCCTGCATAACCGCTGGCAGTGAGTGTACATGTCATGCAGCGAGATAAAGCATGACAATCCGCTATTCCACAGCCCGGACATCCCTCCCTATGCAACTGTGAAACCCGGACAAGTTGGTTTACCCTTTCGTTCATAGATGGTTCGATTTTGATGACATATTTCCAGGTTTTCAATATCGAGTGTGTCGGTCAGTGTGTATTACACGAGAGAGTACACCTCAGTATTCTAACAAAGTAAAAATTTCAAGATTGGACTGGAGCTCAGATCGGTAACAATGATAGTACGTTGCCGACAATAGTCTCCAGCTCGACTCACCTCATACATGTTGTAGCGAGTGACGACATTAAGAACGTCGATCTCACTAAGATTCACAATCTCTCCGGTCCCATCGCAGTAGAAGGTGCTGAACCCGGAGACTGCCTTGTCGTCGACATCTTAGACGGTGGGATCTGATCTCAGTGGTGTTTTCCGGGTTTTAAATGCGTAGCATGCAGTGCGGCCTTTCGACAAAATGCCCTGGGGGTATACGGTAAGAGTCAACGCTGGTACAAGTAAACCACGTCCGAACAATACTATTTCAGGGAATCTTCGAACTCACGAACGGGGGAGGATTGTTTGGTGAATGCCGACGCTGTTCCGTTATTGAAGTTTCCAGCTGAACTTGCTCCCCACACTAGCTCGTGAGTTTAATAGCAAGGCTGCCAAAGCAATCTGGGATTTCGAAGGTCTACTCTCCTATCCATCACTCCATGCTTATCCTGAACTTTACGCTTTTCAGGTGTGTATGCCACTTCGAGGCATATCCCCGGCGTGCGCTTCGCCGGCGTTTCGCACCCTGGTTTAATCGGAACTGCCCCGTCCCCTGAACTTCTTGCAACATGGAACGCACGCGAGGGGGCACTTATCGAGGCGCATGCAAACGCTGTGCCCCCAGTGGCATACGGTCCTCTTGAGACCGGGGCGTACGTTGGACAGGAGCTCCGGGATGATGTACGAAAGAAGATTTATCGCGAGGGGGCACGGACCGTTCCTGGAAGAGAACATGGTGGTAACTGTGACGTGAGTGTTTCAGAATTCCATTCGTTTGAAACGTTTCTCATATGTCGGTGCAGATCAAAAACTTGTCCAGGTGGGATACAGTGGCTTATATACTGCAGTTAGCTCTGCAGTGACTGATGCGCTACCATATTCATAAAGGGGGTCGCGCTGCTACTTCCCTGTCTTCGTAAAAGGTGCAAACCTCTCCGTGGGAGATCTTCACTTCTCGCAGGGAGATGTATGTAGATATCACAGATTTTCGGGTTCGTGTGCTGACGATGTTTTTGACTAGGGCGAGGTGAGCACTTAAGCATGTGGCCATAGGAGCCGCTTCATCTCTACTTTCAACAGCTGTCGTTCTGCGGTGCCATAGAGATGGTATGTTCCAGACCTCGAGATACGTGACAGCGCTGTTAACATCGTTTGCATAGGCCGGAGTCATCAAGTTCAGCACGAGCATCATCAAAGGTGGAATAGAGAAGTTTGCATTGAAGCAACCCATCTTCTTGGTCAGCCGATTTTCGAGGATGATAATACGCACTGCTAATCGCTCATATAGCCTTCACCCATCGATCCGTTGTACTCATCTAAAGTAAGTGCATCGAGTACGGCAGCGATGATTGCAATGCTGATACATATGTGTCTTCATAGCTGATATTCGAAGGCATCAGTGTGGATTACCGTTAGTAGGACTGTGATGTCTGTACTTGTACATGGAACTGACAACGCTCCCTCTTTAGACGGAGACGGAAAGCAGTATAACATGGATGCGTAAGTACATGCCCCGTCCTGGTGGTATCAGAGAGCTCACAGATCGCTTCAGGACCGTCGCATACAAGCAAGCTGCACTCAACGCGATTGCATACTTGCAAAAGGTGCGTCTTTGGGATTTGCCCCTGCTACTTTTTACTCACTTTTATACCCTCGCAGATTGGATATAGTGCGTGATTCTATCAGTTGGTAGTTGCGCAAAGCTAACCTGTTGGGATAAACAAGCCCGGGAGCAAGCTTGTATGTCCTGTCTTCCTACTGACATCGCTTGCGTTGACTAGTCTATAGACCTCCTATTATCTGCCGCGCCAGTGGAAAGTCATGTCGGTGCTGTCGTTGTGAGTAAACTTTAGGCTTATATCTGATTAGTCGCTCACCCCTCTTTTTCTGCTTAGGACTCGCCTAATGCCTGTGTGACCCTGGCGCTTCCTCTCGGCATCTTCGAGCACGTAAGTGCACAAGTAGGAACGCTGGTATGATACACTGATCACTTCGAACATTCAGGACATCCTACCGAAGGAAGAAGGGCTGAAGAAGCTGGACTTCGGACAGTGTGCTATCCGAAGCGATGGGGTAGTATAAATGGTACTCTGCCCACTTCAGTTCAGCGTGGTAAAACAAATGTATATTAGGGAAATGTTTGTACAACACAGGAGCAAGTTTCGTATGGAGTTTGCACGAAATCAAACTCGAAGGTTATGGTTCCCCGTGAGCTGAGAGAGAGCAAACATCGATTTCTATTGGATCCCGCGTGTGTTCCAGACCTCAGCGACCACCTCCACGTCAGCGTTCTACGAGGTGAGGAAGGAGGGACACATCTAATATTCGCCAGACTCCTATAATCAATCAAATAGTCTGCTGGGAACGAAGACGAGTGATTCAGAGCACACCAGAAAGCCAGGGACGACATCTCCTGCCTCCGGTCCCGACAAGATGTCTGTCGAGCGGCTGGGCTCAGCGGGTCGGACCCTTGACGGTATGCTGAGATGTGGGGCATGAGGGACGATAGGGAGCGGGCGGAATTCGGGGTAATTATGTGTGAGTGTGTTCACCCGAGGATACGTGGTACGGTAGGTGAAGGGAAGGTCAGAGTCATGGGCACGGGGTCCCAACGCATGGAGCTACACAGTTCGGTGATGTAACACTTGAGACGACATCCAAATGAGCGGGAAAGAGGATCAGAAGAGTGTGAATTTGGCATACGAACGTGCAGAGCGGTGTAGGTGAAGGCGAGACGCCCAAGTCCTAAGCCTGTGTATGCTGAAAATATCAAGCGCTCCCCAAAGGCACAAGGGTGCTTCGCAAAGCAGGTGCACAGCGTGCTCACAGGATGTATAGAGGGCATAAGAGGGGGTTCACCTTGAAGTAGCCGTGTCTCGCACTTCACCGTCCTCCCTCAACATCGCCTCGAACCCCTTCACTAACCCCCCACCCGTCACTCTCGCCTCCTCGCGCCATGTCGACGTCATCGAACCCCATCGAGTCGTCAGGCGTGCGTCCCGCATCCTGCCGTCCGACGAGGGTTTTCAAGGGACACAAACATGTCACCTGCGTCGCGTATTTCCCGGATGGTCGGCGCATTGCAAGCGCGTCCGGCGACAAGACCGTCGTCATCTGGAATGTTGAGAGCGGTAGGCAAGACGGGCAACCGCTTCAGCATGATTCCAGCGTCTCGTGGATGGCGATATCTCCGGATGGCAGGAGAATTGCGAGTGGAATAGAGAAGAAAGTGGTTATTTGGGATGCACTAACGCGGGAGGTGGTTCACGAATTCAACGAAGGTGGAGTTTGGATGCTGGCCTATTCCTCAGATGGACGTTGGATTGCAACTGCACCGATAGCCAGCGAGAGGGAGATACGGTTGTGGGATGCGGACACGGGCAGACCTCGCAGGGAACCGCTGAAATGTGACGGCAACGCCTTCTGTGTAGCATTCTCGCCGGATGGGACCCAGATTGCTGCTGGGTGTGATGATGGGTCTTTCGAGTTGTTTGACATCGCGACTGGCGAGGCTGTCGTCGGCCCCATAAAAGGCCACACGCGTAATGTGATGTCGGTTGTGTATTCACGGGATGGGTGTCTCCTCGTCACCGGGTCGGACGACAAAAGTATCCGCGTCTGGGATGCCAAAACGGGAGTACAAGTGGGGAGGCCGATGCTCGGGCACAAGGCTGCGATCAACTCCATCTCAATTACCCCCGATGGACGAAGAATCGCAAGTGGAGACAATGGGACAGTCCGGGTTTGGGATCTAGAGACGCGGCTGCAGGTTGGAGATTCATTCCACACAGATGGCTTTGTATATTCCGTGGCGTTCTGCCCTGACGGGCGATACATCATCGGCAGCGGAAATCACGACGCGGTGTCCTTGTGGGATACGGAATCATTCGCGATCCGAGGCTCAGTGAGTATCTTCATTCTGCTTCAATACTCCTTCTAACACTCCACCTCAGTCTTCCCCGCCTACCGCTAGCAACCCTGTAGGCATCTTTTGCGCGTATACGCTCTTCTGCCCGCTAACACCCGTCTTTACACTAGGCACCCCCCCGCGAGCAGCGGCAAGCCCATGCCAAGCCGCATGATGGCACGTCTTCGATAGGCTCCTCGCTACTTGATGTGAGCTTGCGTTTTCATGTTGTGCATACCTCGAGATTAATTCCCCGCATTATACCTAGCTTCCCGCCGTCGTGCAGCAACAGTCCGCCACCCGGTGCCCGCAGGAAAGAAAGCCGAGTATCGACGACGACTGGGACACCGAGTCGATACGCCCGCGCCTCGTGAGTTTTCGTCGAGTCTTTCTGCGTGGTATCCTCTCATTCGTGTCCCTTTTAAGCGACCTACCGAACCTCAGCAGGATCCCCCACTCGAGCAAGAAATATCGACCGTTCAACCCACCGTGTCTGGTCGCAAGTGGTCACGCGACATTCGTGAACGCTGGCGACATATCCGGCATCGCAAATCTCGCGTCCTCCCGGACAGCCCCCCACATCTGCCATTAGTACCCCTTCACGAGCACGCCAATGCTCCTGCCTCTCCAGAGGTAAGTGTCGGGAGGACAGCTTCCCATTCCCGAACACAACCATCAACAAACCAGGACGAAGCTAACGTAGCGCTCGGAAAACTTGATGAGGTATGCAATCCATCTCCACCGACCCGTATTTGATCTCACCGGCAGCTCCCTGTAGCGATTGTATGCAGCCCCTCCTAGAGACAGAAATGAACGACGTCGCTGGCGTGCCCGAGAGCGGCGCAGAGCTGCCAGGAACGCCAGCCCGGACTCAGAGCCTGAAGATAATGATGCGGAGTCATACTACGAGGACACGGGGTGCTTGGACGCCGTTTGTTTCGGGGAGTACTTCAGGCGGCGGAGGCATTTGCAGAGGCGGTAGGTGAGTTGAGCCCCGCTTTTCTCTTCTTCGCAGCGGTGTATATCTCTGATGTTATTTTCGGGTCTAGTATCATGAAATCCGCGCTGCCATTCATTTCGACCAACTTTCACGTCATGTATTTCGTGACGCCCCATCATTGCTCCTTCAGGCTTCTGTTGGATATTGGAATGCTCGAGTGTCCGGCGTTCTACCCCACCATGAGCTATAGTACTACCACCTTCCTCCCAATTGCGAGCCACTGCGATATTCACCCGACATATATACGTTCGATGAATGGAGAGTCTAGTGTAGAAGTATACATCAGTCGTGAAGGATGTAACGCGAGAAGAAAGTCAATGATCATTTCCTGTGACGATCTGAGCCACATCTACGTCGGTTCAACGTGAGTTCCGAGAAAAGCAGTCACAGCACTCGGCCATCCGGCGACGGTAGTGTCGACTCAGGCCCAGGTCCATTCGGGACTCAACCGTTTCCGCGTGGGGGTTCAGGCCAACTAGTGGCCATTGTTCCACGTGACCTATGACATCGTTACCGAGGCTCGTAACGGTCACTAAAGCAACGCAGAATTTGCTGAAACATAGCCTTCAGTCCAGTTGTCAACAACCTCGATTCCCATCCATCCGTCAATCGGGGTGTCCCGTTGGCGCTCCCAGACTTGGAATGCCCAGTCCCCAAGTGCTAAATCAATGTATCCGGACCTCCTCGTATACTTGCGGGAAGCTAGAAAGGCCACGACGAATCTGACTGGCAAACTATGAGGACTTGGGTGGGAGTCTCTTGATATACCTTTAAGAACGGTATGTCTTATTTCCCTCGGCACTCTATCAAGCTTATGATCTTAACCAGACATATTCGGATTGATACATCATTCTTGCTGAGGACTTGCTTTTTGGATTTGGATCGACGTGCATTCGATCATCCTGTGCAGCCATCCTATCCGACCGCCTTCCGCGCTGAGATAACACCACTTTAACGATGCAGCCACGTCTATAAGCTCGAAAAGCGCGACGCTGAAGCCATGGGGACTCTGCACAGATCATACACATCGCCACTGTAGATGTTGGTTGGGCCCGTCTCATCATATCTTGATGAGTTGGCACTTCTCCCAAGCAAATTTAAACCCTCAGAGTCTGATGCATCATTTCGACTCGCTTTTTTATTTGGGCCACCGTCCCTTTTATGCCCGTTATCTGCTTGTCCTGTTGACACCCACCAAAGCACCTCACCAGTCTCAACGTCCTTTAGACATGCCCACCTCGATTTCATCGCAGTCAGCCTTACAGGACGAGACCTCACTGCTCGACGGTCAGATACCCCCCACTTTTTCGAACGATTCGACTTGACAGGCTCAACCAATATTTAGGTCATTCGTCCACGAGCGACGGGGATACAAGAGTCAATAAGTGGATGCCTCGTGGGAGATCGAGTCTCTCCTCAATATCCCTTCGCCGGACTTGTTATTGCCTCCACGCTGTGCTTATCGCGCTTCACCTTTGTCTTGTGGGGCTCGCGGTCCGTCATACGGAGCACAGTGTCGTCGTGCCCATTACGTCGAAAACCAGCATGTTGACGGCCGCATTGAGCGCTTCGTTGCAAGCATTCTACACCGTAAGTCAGGTCATGTCATTCTCAATGCCTTCTACGCGATCAGCTCATTGCGGCCCCAGCTCTACACCGCTCTGCTGGTATACTTGACCCAGAGAGTGTCACTTTCGCGCAGGTTGTCTCAGCGGCAGATGCTCACCGCCATTCACGACGTAACGGGAGCCTGGGGTGGATTAGGCGCTGCACTTGCCGGCCTCTGGCAGCAAACCAAGGTCGTCGCGTCGCCGCTCGGAGTATTATCTGTCACTGCATATCTTCTAAACATCTCCGTGCCGCACATCACTTCGTCGTCCATCATTCAATTTCAAACCTTGAATAACACTGTAACAGCATCTTCCCTGACTGCCGTCGGTTGGCCTGATTCCTCAGTCAACTATAATGGGTTCAATTGGGCTACCATCTCATCACTCGCACCGTCTATCGAAAGTTTCTCCGGTCTAGGAAATGCTGGGCTAGCGAATGGCACTGTATACGATGTTCTGCTCGACAACACGGGGATCGGCAACGTCAGAGTCAATGCCACAAGCATAAACGCTGACTGTGCCCTCGTTGCAGGTATGGTTTACGATGCAGCGGGGTGGCTTCGCGACCAGAATGGCGATCTTTGAGAATCGATATCTGTTCCGTGTGTGTGTATTGCTAGTCCCGCAACCCCCATACGCTGATGGCTGTTTGATTATCCGCAGGGAAAGACCAAGTCGTACACAACGCCAATCAAGTCCTAAACAACACCAATGGGATCCCCTCGGTACTGTCATTCACTCCGTCAGCTAGAGACCTCGTGTACTATCCCTATATGTTCAGGATATGCTTGATTTCTTTGTGACTACTGCAATTGAAGGCAGCGCTGCACTGCTCGACCGCACAGCAATCTCCATGAACTGGACCTATTACGTGTCCTCCGACGGTGAGGCATATTTTCCTCTGTTACTCGCTATGCTCATGCTTCGCAGACTCCCCCGCCCATATCTCCTCCGCAACTATAGATATGTCCTGGGTAACCTGCAATATATCTCTTCTCCGCACAAGCGCAATCGTGGACGTCCAATCAAACACGTTCCTCGGTACCATCTCTGAAGCACCGGTTTCACCCACTTGGACCTCTGTTTCGCCAGTTTCGTTGCTTCGATCCTCAGAAACAGCAAATGAAACATGGGTGTGTCCGTGAAGTTCTTAGTTAACTATTTGCATCTCACTGTGTGTGTAACTGCGTGTGTAGCCCCGGGCTTCGTGGGACGCAGCTCCCTTGGCTGGTATGTCGCCGATATGCAGTGCTAGTGAACTATCCGGTACCATCCCCGCCCCCACCGGCGAATGTGGTTATCAGCCAAGTATGCTGGATGCGTCAGTCTAACTATTCACATCCATAGAACACGTCTAGCCACTGACCACCTATATCCACCAGGTACCTAATGCAACTACTAGGCATGAATTCCTCGCAAATAAATCCACGCCTAACCTACAACCCCGATGTTTCGTCTAATACCACCCCATCGTTCACTCTTTCCGTAGATCAAATGGAAACGGCTCTATCTCGAATACTTGCAACGACGATGTGGACAGGTCTGTCGTGATAGCTGGGATGATGATTGCCTCGGACTGAGCGGGCCTAATTGCTTTCGTGTTACAGCTGGTCAACTTGGCGAGGTCGGCGGTGGCTTCGACCATTCCATTGGTTCAGTGACAATAACGCGACTCGTGTTGGAGACCCGATTAAATGTATGTGCAAGCGTCGTCGCTAGGTACCGCATTGACACTGTCTCTGGTAGATTAACTGGATCCCCGTAAGTAACTTGCCACATCCGAGCGACAATTGACCGCACGCACCCTGGATAGCTATTGTTCGCGCTTTCCGCTTCTATCATCCTCTTGGTGCTGGCAATTCGGATGACGCACGCCGGCTCTGAAAACCCACCCAAAGCCAGTGCGGTAGATAGTGGAGGTGTCTTGGAACTCATATGGCTGGCGAGCCGCCTACCGGCTATGCGGGATGCCATCGGACGAGTGGATAGTCCGAACATCGACGATTTGCGTGCCGCCGGGAGGTTTGATGTCCTACTGGTAGACGTGGGCGAAGAAGACTTGGCAGCCAAACATTACGATGATTGTGAATCTCAAGGTACGACGATACTTTTCCGCTTTTTATGTACCCTGGATCTTGAACTGTGCCGACTTTCACAGGACCCCAGGGTGTGGTCAGGCCTCGGTACAACTCCATCCCCATCGAAGACCCCACTACCCTGCGTGAAACGATCATGCACCGTTTATTAGACGACGGTATGCCCTTTTTGGTTACAGAGCTATGTGCTCGGCAGATGATAGGACGTTTACAGGAGAATTTACCTCTGATTCCGTTGAGCTTAACATTAAGAGGCTGCATTCCGAGGTTCGTCCCTTTATCCGTGAATTTGTGGCCATTCTGATTGCGTCAATAGATTGCTCTGAAATTTCAAGAACTCGTGCGTCTCTCATCTATAACCATGTTGATTACATGCCAAAACTCCACATACATCGCTGCAGAACTGCTTTGAAGCACTGCGGGGTGAGACTCAGCGAAACTAGCTCTCGACGAAGTTGTGAGGCCACGGTCATCCCGATCAACGAGAACTCCGAAAATCCATCCCCCCGTAGGCAGTCCATATAGCACAAAGTCAGTCTATTCCGAATAATCCGACAGCCTGGGGCTGGGGTTCAATGTTCAGCGTCGATAGTAGTCAGAAATATATTCAAGTTGTCGCTGTTTAGTCGTTGTTTGGCAGGTTGGACCGTCGAGATGTCCATGGTCCTTGGCCGAGACAAGTGGTCGACGTGGATGCTACTATAGGTTGTAGTGATGTCGTCCAATCTTGGGCTTCTCCGCCGCGGGACCAGGCACTCGACTCACCTACTGCGAGGGGCTTTGACCTCCGCGTTTGCCTTTGACCTCCACATTCGCCAGCGCAAGCAAATTCTGAAGACCTTGAGCACACCGATAGCGGGGCCACGGGGGCCAGCTCTCCGAGGACTTGAATGGAAAGTACGACGCTTGAGTGATTTGGTTTTGACGTATTCAAACTGGGTCTAACCGGTTGTCTAACGCCGTCAACGCCAACACTGAGTGTCGTGGAAGAGTATGGGCGAAGATTTGGGCCGGATGACCGCCGTGCGGAGACAACTATCTGCAAGAAAGTACAAGAAAGTAGCGGTGAGGGTGATATTGAAAATGTCAGACCCCGAAAATGTAACTGACGCACGTAAATCTGTGAGCCCTCTATTTCTAGTGGACGCAAATGCTCAGCATGCGTAAGCTGAGCTACACGTCATAAAGGCCTTGTGAATCGTGCGCGTGGCTCAATGTCTGACGCACTCACCATTTTCGACTACGATGGACCAATGCTTCCATAGTCTCGTATTCAGAGACAAAGGATGAGGACGAGGTGAGGAAGAAGGAACACCCTTGAGGAACACATCTATTACTCACCAGACTCCTGTAGTCAATCAAATAGTCTGCTGGGAACGAAGGCGGGTAACTCGGGACACACTGCAAAGCCAGGATCGATATCTCCTTCCCCCGGCATGTGTCCATGGCTGAGATCGATGGGCGATGTGTGGTGGATTTTAGCGGAGGGAGGCGTGATGGACTCGGCGGGGGGAGCGATGTTAGGTTAAAGAGAGGAGAAGGGGGGCGATGAGAGTGTGGGTTGGGCCCCGAAATGCCTCGAACTACTCTTACGCGACCGCTCCTTCTCCCCCTTGTTCCGATCGCGTCTTCATCGGACCAGGTTACTGCAGGTTCGACTGCAAGAGCTGTTGATGGGTTTGGCGGCGTGAAGCGTCTGGAGAACAGAGATGTCCTACAGGTCCGGCGGCGGGGAGCTTGTCCTTGTCTTGGGTTCAGCGGGAGGTGTGTCCTGAGTTAGGCGGAAGAGGCAAGCCTTGGGTGAAGCTGGCTAAGGGCGACGAGTACTTGCGACCTGGGATGGGGGAGGTCTTTCCCCAGGTTCCAGACCGCCTTCGACGAACTTTTTTTACGTGCCCACCTGAAGTTCTCTACTGCTTGCTTGATGTCGATGTGGATAAGGGCGCTGCTCGCTCATCCGCTTTTGAAGAGCTTGGGACGCCTGTGGACGACGCTGCTGAGAGTTCCCTTAATAGCAACTCCCTTGCTCTTCCCGCTATCCCTTTATCCCCTGTCTCTGTGCGACCATCCTTCTTCCGGAATGAATACCTTCTACCTTCCCCATCATCATCCATCCTCGCCGCCGCCGCTCGCATCCAGAATTGAATGGCACTCGATGACGCGTGCATTGAAGGGGTCGTTAAAAGGGGGGGTTCGTGCACAGGAGGGCGATGAGGGGCATAATAGTACTGGCGGTGCGGATGTGGATGGGGACGCCATGGGGACGGGGCCGGAGGGAGTTGGGACGGGAATAGTACGGTGGGTGAAAATGGGTGAAGGCAAGGTCAGAGTCATGGACACGGGGTTTCGACGCCTCGAAGTATACATTTCGGTGATGTAGCACTTGAGACATCTGAATGAGCGGGAAAGAGGATCGAAAGAGTGTGAATGCGGCACATGAACGTGCAGAGCAGCGTAGGGGAAGGCGAGGCGCCCAAGCCCCAAGCCTGTGTATGCTAAAAACATCAAGCGCTCGCCAAAGACACGAGGTGCGTTTGAACAACAGGTGCACAGCATGCTCACAGGACGTACAGAGGGCATAAGAGGGGGCTCACCTTACAGTAGCTGTGTCCCGCATCATCCTCCCTCAACGTCGCCTCGAACACCTTCACTAACCCGCATCCGTCACTCTCGTCTCCTAGCGCCATGTCGATGTCAACAAGCTCCATCGAGTCTTCAACCACACGTCCTGTGTCCTGCCGTCCGATGAAAGTTTTCAAAGGAGAAAGAACCGCATTCATCAACTCCTGTGCGTATTTCCCGGATGGTCGGCACATTGCAACTGGGGGCTACGACAAGACCGTGATCATCTGGGACATCGAGAGTGGTATGCAGGACGGGATGCCACTTTACCATAGTGCCAGCGTCGAGTGGATAGCAATATCTCCCAATGGAAGGAGAATTGCGAGTGGGCTGGGAGAGAGTGGGATGGTGATTTGGGATGCACTGACGCGAGAAGTGGTTCACAAGATTGAGGAAGCCAATGTTGAGCTTCTGGCCTATTCCCCAGATGGACGTTGGATCGCAACTGTGACGATGGATGAGAGTGTGATACGGTTGTGGGACGCAGACACTGGCAGGCCTGGCAGTGAACCGCTGGACTGCAGCGACATGATGTCAGTTACCTGCGTGGCAATCTCGCCAGACGGGTCGCGGGTTGCCGTTGGGTCGCCCGGTAGCTCTTTCAAGGTGATTGATATCTCGACTGGCGAAAGTGTCCTCGGTCCCATATTTGGCCACCCGTATTGGGTGACGTCAATTTCGTATTCACCGGATGGACGTCTCCTCGTCACCGCGTCGGCCTATGACAGCATGCGGGTGTGGGATTCCAAAACGGGGGTAGAAGTAGGGAACCCCATGGGCCACGAGGGCAAGGTCCGCTACATGTCAATTGCCCCCGACGGACGAAGAATTGCGAGTACAGGGGATGATATTACACTCCGGGTTTGGGATTTGGAAACGCGACTGCAGGTTGGAGACTCCCGCCGGGGATATGGTCCTGTGGCATTCTCCCCCGACAGCCGATACCTCATCAACGGCGGTGATCAGATAAACCTATTCGACACGGAATCATTCGCAATCCAAGGCTCAGTGAGTATCTTCATTCCGCTGCAATACTCTTTCTAACTCTTCACCTCAGTCTTCCCCGCCCACCGCTAGCAACCCACCTGTAGGCATCTTTTGCGTGTATGTGTCCTTCTGCTCGCTAACATCCCGTGTTTATAATACGCACCCTCCCGCCAGCAGCGGCAAGCCCGTGCCAAGTCATCTTCAATAAACTCCTCGCTACTTGACGTGAGCTTGCGTTTTCAGATTCTACGTACCTCGATACTAATTCTCCACGTTATACCAGCGGCGCAGGGCTGCCAGGAACGCCATCCCGGACTCAGAGTCCGAAGATGATGATGCAGAGTCGTACTACGAGGATACGGGGTGCTTGGACGCCGTTTGTTTCGGGGAGTATTTTAGGCGGCGGAGGCATTTGCAGAGGCGGTAGGTGAGTCGAGCCCCGCTTTTCTCTTATTCGCAGCGGTGTACATCTCTGATGTCATTCTCGGGTCTAGTATCGTGAAGTCTGCGCTGCCGCTCATTCTGACCGACCTTCCCGTCGTGTATCTCATCACTGATCAAGACGCTCCATCATTGTTCCTTCAGGCTTCTATCGAATATCGGGGTGCTCGAGTGTCCATGTATTCCAGACCTCAGCGACCACCTCCACGTCGGCGTTCTCCCCCATCATGAGCCACCACCGGCATATGTTCGACGGACGGACTCTAGTGTTGAAGTATACATGTGTAGTGAAGGGAGTCACATGAGAGGAAGTTCAGCGATGATTTCCTATGACGATCTGAGCCACATCTACGTCCGTTCAACGCTAGTTCCGAGCAAAGCACTCAAAGCGCCCAGTCGTCCGACGGTAGTGTCGCGGAAAAGTATGGACGAGCATTTGGACCGCATGCCCGCCATTCGGAGACAACTATATACCTGCAAGAAAGTAGCGGTGAGGGTAATATATAAAAATATCAGACTTCGAAAATGTAACCGGCGCACGCAAATCTCCAAGTCCTCTATATCTAGCGGACGCAAACGGTCGGCATGCGTAAACCGAGCTACACATCATAAAGGCCTTGTAAATCGTGCGCGTAGTTCAATGTCCGACACATCGACTGTGGTGGACCAATGCTTTCATAGTCTTTGGTTCAGTGAAAAAGGATGAAGATGATGAAGAAGGAACACCCTTAAGGGACACGTCTAGTACTCACCAGACTCCTGTGATCAATCAAATAGTCTGCTGGGAACGAAGGCGGGTGACTCGGGACACACTGCAAAGCCAGGAACGACATCTCCTGTCCCCGGCGTCCCAACAAGGTGTCCGCCGAGGATCGGTTTAGTTCGAAGTGTTACCGGTATGGCGCGACTGGGCTCATCGGGTCGGACCCTTGCCGGGATGCTGAGAACGTCGGGGATAATAGAGAGCGGGCAGAATCCAGATTCTGTGCGGGTGTGTTCGTGGGAGGATATGTGGGTAGGGCAGGGCAAATTCAGGGGGTCGCGCTGTCGCCCCGTTTGTATTGCTCACGCGGCTTCAGGCCAAGGTGAAGACCAGTAGAACTAACGGCTGAGGTCGATAAGCGTGCTCTTCCTGCCATCCCTTTATCCTGTCTCTGTGCAGCCATTGTTCTTCCGGAACGAATACTCTTCCACTTTCCCCACCATCAGCCTCCCTTCCGTTGGCTTTCCATCCGTCCATCCGCGTCACCGCCGCTCGCATACAAAGTTAAATGGCACTCTATGACGCGTGCGTTGAAGGGATCGTTAAAGGGGAGTGTTCGTGCCCAGGAGCACGCGATGATGGGTGTGAAAGTACTAGCGGTGTGGATGTCGATGGGGACGGGGCTAGAGGGAGTTGGGGCGGGAGCAATACGGTGGGTGACACGGAGTAAAGGGTAGGTCAGAGTCACGCAAAAGGAGTTTCGACGCCTCCGGTTATACACTAGACATAGGGCCGAGCTGCGCCGGCAGAGACCTTGGGCACCAAGTGGCGTATGGTTTGAGTTAGAGAACAAACATATAAAACCAAATAACAACAAATGACCAGCGCGAGTTAACGTTTGGTCAACACGTCCTTTTATAAACAAGGCCACAATCGGTCCGAGTACCCTTTACCAGGCTGCCCACTCCATGTCTTAATCTCCGCTGGGCCGAACCCGGGCACTATGGAGGTACGATTTGGTTGTGCAGCTTGAACTGGGCATCTGCACCATTATTCCAAACCTTGCATCCCATGCTCGGTGTGTCCATTCCCTCCCCTCTGGCACTTTCCTGCGCCATCTCATGACCCCCTTCAGCGCCTCCATCGCCATTCTCGCGCGCAGCTCCATGTGGTGCATGATTACCCCATGTTTGTATGTGAGGAGGTGCGTGCAGGGGAGGGAGCCCTTGAGGTACACAAGCACGGGGTAAAGACTCGCTTTCAACAAATGATCAGCGCAAGTCAATGTTTGGTCAATGTGTCCTTGCTCAATTGAACATTGAAAAATGCTCTCCCGTGTTACATTCAGTGAGTTGTCATGTGTATAGCTTCATTTTTGTGGTACACGTCAACATATGTCTTCTTGAGTCCTAATTATGAGGGGTTGATCCTGATCTGTGGAACGGGAACTCAAAGGACAGTTGGATTGCGCACTTTTTTCTTCTTCTTCTTCCGTTTACTTGCTGCAGTATGCGCTTTGCACTGATGACATATTGATGCAGCTTCTCACTCTGTAGCATTTTTCGATGTTAGCTCTTGTTTTCTATGGTGCAGTTGCGAACCTCTGCGGGGTTACCTCTATGCATTCTCTGTTTGGTGTAGCCGCAGGGTATCACATAGTAAACGACCCCGCATGTGTCAGGCCCACCCAAGGCATTCTTTTCCCTTCCGTGTCCTCGGCTGTTGCCTTCTTCATTGGCAATCTCTGTGCGTGGTGCATGCAAGAGCATGAGCACATGGTGGTATGTTCGCTTGACCACTCATGGCTTGAGACCCACTGGTCTTTTTGCCCATAAAGCGAGGCGTGGTCGGGGCGGTGGAAAAATCACAATGACGATATGATAACGGTGATTGACAATGAGCATGGGGAAGTACTAGTACATGTCAAGTAGTAGCCGTACACATTACAAGTAGACGTAGACAACAGAAAGATGGGAACATATGGCGACAAGAGGTGGTGTTACAGGGAACAGGCAGACAAGGATCAGTTAAGGAAAGTACGTTCAAGGTTGAATGTAAAACTCGTTCAGACTCGCCTCTCTTTACCCTTACCCCTTTCAATGAGTTCTGATGCTGGTCCATTGTCGAGACGGTGCCGCTTGAGGGGGCTAGCAGGCATGTTAGCAGGCTTTCGTCGAACTATCATTTCTCGTATCACGAGATTGAACACATGCCGCCTACTGGATTTGATGCGATGGTGCACAAGTGCCATGTGCACCTCAACGGTAGCCCCCATGAGTTTGGTCTCATAGTCTTGCGGGGGTATCAGGACTCCGTTTGATTCCCAGACTGGTAAGGGTTCGACAACATGGGAAGATAGGAGCCTGAGCAATTCAGGTTTCACCCGATTTGCAACGGGCCAAGTTGATAATTCGAAGGCGGGTCCAAGATTTGGCATGGAATCTGTATTGGAGTGATCAGTACCTAGGCTGGCGAGAGTTACAAACGAATGTGAAAGTACCAGAGGAATGAGTGGAGTCCTGTTCACTTCTGGCTTCGTCGGTGCTCTCTTTGGTGTCATCGCTGGTGCTCTCTTTGGCGGTTTCACTGGCATGCTCACTGCATTTGTTTTCACTGTTGTCGTTGTCGTCTCCTTTTGCAGCAGTTTTAGTTATTTTTTTCTGAGTTGGATGATCAGTAAGTTTGAAGAACAAAGGAAAGAGTGAAAATACGGACTGTAAAGAGAGCATGAGAGAGCTTGAGAGCGTCAATCCCACCAGTTGACTGGACAGCACTATGGATTTCGTATCCTTTTTCTTTGTGAATAAGTTTTTCCAATGAGTGGATGTTATTGACAATAGACGGAAAGTCTTGTTTGGAGAAATCGAATGTGGAGTGATTCGCTCCAATGAGGCGGCATGCAAGCTTCACATCTGCTAATTTGGCATTGAAATCGTTGGCGGGATCAAAGTTACCGTCAGGCGTGAAGAAAAAGTCGCTACGGCTAATCTCGAACAGTCCACGCAGGATAAATTCTTCCTTGGAGCTGTGCTTGGCGACAAGAACGTCACCACTTCGGCCACCTAAAAAGAACTCTGCAAGGTCAGCGAGATTGGGTGTGGCAGCGTAATAGCCATTGGGAGAGGTGCGAAGTTTATTGAGTATTTGGTCTGGGGTATTTTGAGCACTAGATGACGATTGCGGAGGAGGGGTGGAGGGTGGAAGTGTAGGTGAAGATGGAACAATTTCGACCATGGTGGACGAGGGACTTGAGTGAGAATGCAGACCGAT
Organism: Leucogyrophana mollusca; assembly: GCA_021014945.1. Lineage (NCBI taxonomy): Eukaryota > Fungi > Basidiomycota > Agaricomycetes > Boletales > Leucogyrophana > Leucogyrophana mollusca. The sequence goes on along the minus strand of MU266384.1, from coordinate 6,045 downwards.
AATGAGGGAGATGAGACGTAGCATTGCAAAGGTGGTGTTTTATATGATTGCGCCGTGTGTACCAGATTGGGATTTGAATTGGAAAAGTTTAAGTGCTGTCAAAGAGGGCGCTGAAACTAATCTTTAAAGTGAGCAATTTAGAGTGGAACAAGTGGATTTTGAGGGGGGGATGCATAGCCAAGACAAGCGTAAATCTTTTAAAGGATGATATGCAGGGTTAGGATGGCAGGTTTTGAAAATGTGAAGGGAATAATAGGCAAGAGTAGGTGAGGTCAGGAAAACGAGGCATGGAGACATGGTAAAGGAGATGGTCTAACTTACATGTTTTAGGTACGGTTGCTCATGGAAGGTCCTAGAAAGTTTGCGATGCTGGTGCCTGTTCAGAGGGGGCTGATGGGCGACATGTGTAAGGTCCCAGGAATCAGGGAAATGAAATGAAGGCCTAATGGGTGACGATGTTAGCAAGCTTACGGGGTGGAATCACTTATCACCACTACCCATGCCTGTTACTCGTGAAATCGTTGGAGATTTGACAAAGGAAGAACTTTTGAAGGTGGTACCACAGGGAACATTTTCTCAAAGCCTTCGTCATGTGGGATGGTCAAGGATTATTGAGATAGTCCGCGTGCAACCAGATGACGTTGTGGCGATGATTGGGAGGGCGGTAGAGGCCAAAAAGGAAGATCGTAGGCAACGCCAGGTGCAAGCGGTCATCAAAAAGCGGGTGGTAGAAGCCAATCGCCGGGCAGAAGGTCATGCTGAAGTTGTAGGGGAGAATACCAATGTAGCTATCATGGCTGACGATGGTATTGAGGTTGAGGGTGTCGATGAGAACATTCGCGACCATTCAAAGTTTATGGAGCTGCCTACCGAGGAAGAGTCCAAGGCGTGTTTTAGGGCCTTCCGAAATGCGACTTCGAACAGGGCAGTTTCGTGTTCGGTATGTGTTGTTTGTGGGCGAGAGATGATGAGCGATGAAGGTGAGGGAAATATATAGATTTTTTGAGCAATTTGATCTGTCAGCTAAAGCAATGCTTACCAGGAGAGACGAAGTTCATCTTGCATATTCCCAATATCAGGGAAAAGCTGCGCCCTCAATGTCCACATCCATCGCACATTTTGCGAGAGGAGATGTTGCTGGTCGAGGGCCATATTACCGGGCAGGGAACCACAGCTACAGGATGGGTCTGTTTCGAGTGTTATCGAGCTCTGGTGGCAGATGCACTACCGAAATTTGCACTTGCGAACAACATGTGGATTGGTGGGATTCCTCACGAGCTGGCCATATTAACGCTACCTGAAGAGCTACTTGTCTCGCGACATTTTCCTCGGTGCTATATCGTCAAGCTATATCCAAAGGACAATCATGCAGCACATCCGGATCACCTCCAGCGGGGAATAGTGGGCAACGTCTCATTATATGATATGAACACTGATGCAGTCGCATGCATGCTCGAAGGCCAGTTGTTGCCGCAACCTGTAGTGACATTGGCATCAGTCCTTGCTGTGACATATGTGGGGACGAAGAAGTTGCCAAAAACGTGGCTCAAGTCAACTTTTCGTGTTCGGCGTCGTGTTGTGTATGAAGCACTTATCTGGTTAAAGCGGTACAATCCGATTTTCGCTGACATCAATATATCTCTGGGACGATTGAATGATCTACCTGAGGACGACATACCAGAAGAAATAACATCAGTTATGCGTCATGAAAAGGATGGAGATGTTGCAAGACGAGAAGGTGAGGGTTATGTGGTGGAAGGTGAACCTGAGTTACGTGGTGAGTATATCACATATGCACCATGGCAGTTTTTGAATGTTTTGAGATGATCACGAAGACGACATTGAAGGAATTGGAGAGCTGGGGGACAAGAATCAACATGGTATGACTCAGTTAATCTAAATCTGCAAGCTCAAGTTAGATATTTTAGAAAATGCGGATTTCGAAGCGGATGTGATACCTTTGAAGTTTTTGGGTATTACAGACATAAATTTGAATCAGTTACCATTGGACGAGCTTATGAAGTACGCACTTACAAATATGGACGACAATTCCAAGGAGGGAGGATATGTGGTACGACATAGTCGCTTGCCTGTGTCAGACTTTGGAAGGCAGCGTTCCGAGGACAATCCGAGCCAATCGAGGGTGAATCCTCTTGCTGCAGCATACCCCAAACTGTTTCCATATGGAGTCGGAGGAATCGAGGCCAATCGGATCAAGACTGTTGGATTCGATGAACACATACGTTGGGCGCTACAATACCATGATCGGCGTTTTCGTCTACATCATTCATTCATGTTCGTGGCATTTAGTATTCAGCAGAAGCGTGAAGCCCTGCAGTCTGCTCGAATCCAAATGCACCGCAGTGACTTCGAACGGGAGGCAATTGCTATTAGTTCATTGACAATAGCAGATTTGAAGCAGGCCGAGAAGGAGGGGGCCTCTCACCTTCCAATTTCTAATCCTCGCGTACGTCTGCTGCGGAAACATGTGTTCGCAACCAGTGGCCGTGTAAAAGGATCAGATAGTTCACGTGCACTATACCGCGGTCAAATCTGGGGAACGTCATTGGTTCTACGAGGTCCCTCAGTGTGGGTGACAATTAATCCAAGCGACACGCATGATCCTGTTGCACAGGTTTTCGCTGGGGAGAACATTGATATGGACCAATTTTTCGCATCTAGTGGACCCGACAGCAATCAAAGGGCAAGGAACATAGCCAGGGACCCATATGCTGCAGCAAAATATTTTTTCTTCATTATTCATGCCGTCCTTCGCACTCTGTTTCAGATCGAGGTCAAGAACAACCGGGTACACAGCAAGATGGGGATTCTCGGTGTTGTGAGTGCTTACTTCGGTGTCATTGAGGCCCAAGGTCGTGGATCGCTGCACAACCATATGATGATATGGCTACGACATTCCCCAAACATGGTTGACTTACCCACTCTTTTGCAGAGTGAGGAATTCAGAGGCCGCATGTGCAACTACATCCGGCACAATATTCGAGCACACCTGGACGGCTTAGATGAGGAAGAGATAGCAAAGATGCGGAGGGAGACTCAATTGCCTTATCATCGACCTCCCGATCCAGATTCGCAACACTGGAAGGATGAGATGAGCGCACTAGAACGGCGTGTGGTACGGGCACAACAGGTCCACGTGTGTACGAGAGCCTCATGCCTCAGGTTCAATGTGCACGGGAAATTAGCCTGTAAACGACGCGCACCTTGGGAGCTCTCGGACAGTGAATACGTCGATGAATTTGGCAAATGGAAACCAAAACGCACCTATGGCTTCATCAATAACTATTGCCCTGCAATCTCGACGACATTGTGCTGTAACAATGACATGAAGCTGATTACCAATGGCCGCGATACAAAAGACACAGCATGGTACACAACGGATTATCAGACGAAGAAACAAAACAAGAATAACAACGTATCTGCAGTGATGGCACAATCATTGGCATATCACGGAGAGCATTCAAACCATTCCCAGACTCTATTGGACCGCAATCGCCTGCTTCTATTTCGGTGTCAACATTCAATTAACCGGGAAATGGAGTTATCTGGCCCACAGGTCGTCTCATATTTGATGGGATGGGGCGATACCTTCTGTTCCCATCACTATGTTCCACTCTACTGGTCATCGGTGAAAGCAGAGTTGTTGAGAGCATTTCCGGGCTTGAAGGTGAAGATGGCACAGTGAGTAGTATTTGATCAATAAGGATACCCAGGGTTAACTGACCTGTAAGTGAAGTATGCAGCATGGCGAAGAGCAGAATGACAAAGAACATATGATGAGTGGTGGTGATGAAAATCAGTCATTGAGCAGAAGCGAAGACTGCAGCGAAGTAAGTTGTCGAGCTTCAGTTAGCGCTGGGTACGTTTTCACTAAAGAGACCTGGTACAGGACACAGTTGTCTTGGAGGCTCGTACAGGGGGTCGTCTTTATGTGCGGTCACAGTTGGAGGACTACGAGCTGTGAGGAGACGAACTCACAAGTTATTCATACTTCCGGTTCGTTCTTGATACGTACGAGGAGGCAATCCCTAAACCGGAGCGCAACCACAATGAAGCTACTGCCAAAAGCACACATCCATCCGAGTTACGAGGAAGGCCACGAAATCAGCGAAGTAATTACACAGAGGAGCATCCCAAGCACGACACACATCGCCGGGTAGTGCGTTGTAAAGGGCATAACACATTGCCTAATATCGTGGGCCCATTTTTCCCCAGTGGCACCGACACACAACATCGAGATTTATACTGTGCGTCAATGCTCTCACTCTTGACTCCTTGGCGAGATCTCGAGGACTTATTGATTGGATTCAATAACTGGGAGGAAGCATTCAATTCATTCCTCGCCAACACCTCGCAATGGCAAAGAGATGTGCTGGCTGGCGTGCAGTACTACTATGAATGTAGATCGGCTGCAAATGCTTCCCGCAGTCACAACAACGAGTCATCAGGTGAAATCCACGGGAATGTGCGCAACGATATCCAAGTCAGTAATGATGAGGGCAACACCGAGGTCGAGGACAGCAATGACGACAGAATGCAGGTGGAGTTGACAGAGGCAGATTTGAAAACATTCAAAGAATCACAACTATCAGTTCGCGAAGAGGCTCATGGCCTTGCGGCGGTTCGCATTGCTCAGTTGCGGGGAGTTTTCGATGAAGAGCCAGATCGATGGCAACCCACCACGATGAATGTCGGTCTGGCAAAGGGCAACGACTATATCAAATTGCAGAAGTGGCAAACAGCTATGGAGAACGACGTCAATGCCAGACCAGATACCAATGTTGACGAAGAGAGTCACCAAGATGTTGGGGATATCGTCATGGCCGAAGGCAACGGAGAAGTTGAGCAAGGCGGCCCGGACGGATTTGTGTCACCGCACCCACGAATCCAGGAGCACATGATGGCAGTCGATACTTCTTGCCTTTTGAAGGATCAAAGACGTGCCTATGATATTATCGATTGGCATCTATCGGAGACGTTGGCAGAGCGTAATCCTCCTCAACTTCTGATGCATATTCCAGGTGAAGGAGGTGTCGGAAAATCGAAGACCATTCAAACAATCACAGAGAATTTTCAGAGCAGAGGAGTCGGACACATCCTCGTCAAAGCCGCATATACTGGGATCGCAGCGTCAATTATCGATGGCAAGACTCTCCACATGGCTGCATTGATACCTGTCAATGGCCGGGAACACTCCGCGAAAACATCGAAACGACTCGCCGCGTTCTGGAAGCCAAAACTTTATCTCATCATCGACGAACTCTCAATGGTCTCTCGGGCTCTGTTCGCCAAACTTTCGGCATACATCGCACGGGGAAAGTCTTTGGCAGGTGCAGACGGTGCGGACCGAGCGTTCGGAGGAGTAAATGTCATCGTCGTTGGAGACTTTCATCAATTTCCACCAGTCGTTTGCAAGAAGAGTGCACCACTTTATTGGCCTTGCGACCCATCAAAGGATACAGCAGAAGAAATGTTGGGTCGAAAGCTGTATGAGGAGTTTATCATTGTCGTTCGATTGAAAGAACAAGTACGCGTTACAGATCCTGAATGGCTTGATCTTCTTCGCCACGTTCGTCACGGGAGTTGTCATCCACACCACATCGAGCTATTGCGCTCACTGATCATCACCGATCCACGATGCCCGCCCACTGATTTCACTATACCGCCCTGGAACAATGCAGTGCTGATTACACCTCGTCACTGCGTTCGACGTCAGTGGAATTCGGAAATGACGCGGACAACATGTCAACGAAATGGAATCCAGTTGCTCATATGCAAAGCACAAGACACCATGCAAGGACGCCCACTGACACTGAGCGAGCGCTTCACAGTGGCAACAAAGCCACCTGGGAGTCGCGGAAAGCGCGAAGAACGTGCAGGCTTGCCAGACACAGTGGAGCTTGCAATTGGCATGAAGACAATGGTGACCTTCAATGTAGAGACGGTGTCGATCTTGATGTGGACTTGTGCTAGAACAAACACAAAACCAACACCCCAGACTCTGACGGAACACACAACAGAGAT